>VMDO01001273.1:0-181824 GCA_007922755.1 Pedetes capensis
CGTGCGTACCCGCCGCCATGCTTCCGTGCGTGCGTATAGACCGCCATGCTTGGTTGCGTGCGCACCCGCCGCCATGGTTGCGTGCGTGCGTACAGGCCGACATGCTTCCGTGCGTGCGCACCCGCCGCCATGCTTCCGTGCGTGCGTGCGTGCGTAAGGGCGCCATGCTTGGTTACGTGCCTACCCGCCGCCATGCTTGCGTGCATGCGTACAGAACGCCATGCTTGTGTCCATGCGCACCCGCCGCCATGTTACGTGCGTGCGTACCCACCGCCATGCTTGCGTGCATGCGTACAGAACGCCATGCTTGCGTGCGTGCGTACCCGCCGCCATGCTTCCGTGCGTGCATGTAGACCGCCATGCTTGCGTGCGTAACCGCCGCCATGCTTCCGTGCGTGCGTAAGGGCACCATGCTTGGTTGCGTGCGCACTGGCCGCCATGCTTGCGTGCGTGCGTACCTCCCACCATGTTACGTGCGTGCGTACCCGCCGCCATGCTTGCGTGCGTGCGTACAGAACGCCATGCTTGCGTGCGTGCGTAACCGCCGCCATGCTTCCGTGCGTGCGTAAGGGCGCCATGCTTGGTTGCGTGCGCACCCGCCGCCATGCTTGCGTGCATGCGTACAGAACGCCATGCTTGCGTGCGTGCGTACCCGCCGCCATGCCTCCGTGGGTGCGTATAGGCCGCCATGCTTGGTTGCGTGCGCACCCGCCGCCATGGTTGTGTGGGTGCGTACAGGCCGACATGCTTCCGTGTGTGCGCACCCGCCGCCATGCTTGCGTGCGTGCGCACCCACCACCATGTTACGTTTGTGCGTACACGCCGCCATGCTTCCGTGCGTGGGTAAGGGCGCCATGCTTGGTTGTGTGCACACCCGCCGCCATGCTTGCGTGCGTGCGCACCCCCGCCATGTTACGTGCGTGCGTACCCGCCGCCATGCTTGAGTGCATGCGTACAGAACGCTATGCTTGCGTGCGTGCGTATCCGCTGCCATGCTTTCATGCTTGCGTATAGGCCGCCATGCTTGGTTGCGTGCGCACCCGCCGCCATGTTTCGTGCATGCGTACCTGCCGCCAGGCTTGCGTGCATGCGTACAGAACGCCACACTTGCGTGCGTGCACAGCCGCCGCCATGCTAGCGTGCCTGCACACCCGCTGCCATACATGGTTGCGTGCGCAGCCACCGCCATGATTGCCTGCGTGCGCACTTCCGCCATGCTTCCGGGCATGCGCACCCGGCGCCATGCTTGCGTGCATGCGTACAGAACGCCATGCTTTCGTGCGTGCGTACCCGCCACCATGCTTGCGTGCATGCGTACAGAACGCCATGCTTGCGTGCGTGCCCGTCGCCATGCTTCCGTGCGTGCTTATAGGCCGCCATGCTTGCGTGCGTGCGCACCCCCCGCCATGGTTGCGTGCGTGCATACAGGCCGACATGCTTCCGTGTGTGCGCACCTGCCGCCATGCTTGTGTGCGTGCGCACCCCCCACCATGTTACATGCGTGCGTACCCGCCGCCATGCTTGCGGGCATGTGTACAGAACGCCATGCTTGCGTGCGTACCCATCGCCATGCTTCCATGCGTGCATATAGGCCGCCATGCTTGGTTGCGTGTGCACCCGCCGCCATGGTTGCGTGCCTGCGTACAGGCAGACATGCTTGCGTGCGTGCACACCCGCCACCATGTTACGTGTGTGCGTACCCGCAGCCATGCTTGCGTGCATGCGTACAGAACGCCAAGCTTGCGTGCGTGTGTACCCGCCGCCATGCTTCTGTGCGTGAGTATAGGCCGCCATGCTTCGTTGCGTGCGCACCCGTAGCCATGGTTGCGTGCGTCGTACAGGCTGCCATGCTTACGTGCGTGCGCACCCGCCATGTTACGTGCGTGCGCACCCTCCGCCACGCTTGTGTGCGTGCGTACAGACCGCCATGCTTGTGTCCATGCGCACCCGCCAGCATGTTACGTGCGTGTGTACTCGCCGCCATGCTTCCGTGCGTGCGTACAGAACGCCATGTTTGGTTGCGTGCGCACCCGCCACCATGCTTGCGTGCATGCATACAGAACACCATGCTTGCGTGCGTGCGTACCCGCCGCCATGCTTCCGTGCGTGCGTATAGGCCGCCATGCTTGGTTGCGTGCGCACCTGCTGCCATGGTTGCGTGCATGCGTACAGGCCGCCATGCTTGGTTGCGTGCACAGCCGCCGCCATGGTTGCGTGCATGCGTACAGGCCGCCATGCTTGCGTGCGTGCACAGCCGCCGCCATGCTAGCGTGCGTGCGCACCCGCCGCCATGCATGGTTGCGTGCGCAGCCACTGCCATGATTGCCTGCATGCACACCCGGCGCCATGCTTGCGTGCGTGCGTACCCGCCGCCATGCTTGCGTGCGTGCGTACAGAACGCCATGCTTGCGTGCGTGCGCACCCGCCGCCATGTTACATGCGTGCGTAGCCGCCGCCATGTTTGTGTGCGTGCGTACAGGCCACCATGCTTCCGTGCGTGAGCACCCTCCGCCATGCTTGCGTGCGACCGTACTCGGCACCATGCATGCGTGCATACAGGCCGCTATGCTTGGGTGCCTGCGCAGCCGCCGCCATGCTTGCGTGCATGCGTACAAACCGCCATGCGTGCGTGCGTACAGACCGCCATGCTTGGGTGTGTGCGCAGCCACCACCATGCTTGCGTGCGTGTGCACTCGCCACCATGTTACGTGCGTGCGCAGCCGCCGCCATGCTTGCGTGCGTGCGTACAGACTGCCACGTTTGCGTGAGTGCGCACCCGCGGCCATGCTTGCGTGCGTGCGCACCCGCCGCCATGTTATGTGCGTGCCCACCCGCGGCCATGCTTGCATGCGTGTGCAGTCGCCGCCATGATTGCCATGTGTGCGCACCTGTCGCCACGCTTGCGTGCGTGCGCACTCGCCGCCATGTTACGTGCGTGCGTACAGGCCGCCATGTTTGCGTGCGTGCGTACAGACCACCATGCTTGTGTCCGTGCGCACCGGCCGCCATGTTACGTGCGTGCATGCGTATAGGCCGCCATGTTTGGGTGTGTGTGCAGCCGCCGCCAGGCTTGCGTGCGTGCGCACTTGCCGCCATGTTATGTGCGTGTGTACCCGCCGCCATGTTTGCGTGTGTCTGTACCCGCCACCATGCTTGTGTGCGTGCGCACTGGCCGCCACGCTTGCGTGCGTGCGCACCCGCCGCCGTGTTATGTGCGTGCGCACTGGCCACCACGCTTGCGTGCGTGCATACAGACCGCCATGCTTGCATGCGTGCGCACTCGCCGCCATGTTTGCGTGCATGCGTACAGACCACCATGCTTGTGTGCGTGCGCACCCGCCGCCATGCTTGTGTGCGTGCGCACCCGCCGCCATGCTTGCGTGCATGCGTACCCACCACCATGCTTGCGTGCGTCCATACCCGCCGACACGTTACGTGCGTGCGTATAGGCCGCCATGCTTGCGTGCGTGCGCACCCGCCGCCATGTTACGTGTGCGTGTACCCGCCGCCATGCTTGGTTGTGTGCGCAGCTGCCGCCATGATTGTGTGCGTGCGCCCCCACCGCCATGCTTGTGTGCGTGTGTACAGACCGCCACACTTGCGTGCGTGCGCACAGGCCGCCATGCTTGCGTGCGTGAGTACAGACCCGCAGGCTTGTGTGCGTGCATACCCGCTGCTATGCTTGCTTGTGTGCGCACCCACCGCCATGTTACGTGCTTCGGTACCTGCCGCCATGCTTGCGTGCATGCGTACCCCCGCCATGTTACGTGCGTGCCCACCCGCCGCCATGCTTGCGTGCGTGTGTACCTGCCGCCATGTTAGCATGCATGCGTACCCCACGCCATGCTTCCTTGTGTGCGTATATGTTGTCATGCTTACGTGCATTCGTACATGTTGTGCACAGGAGCCTATGTGTGGGCCACGGCCTTGAGAGTTGTAGTAGAAATAAACAGATTTGGGGCTCAAGCAGCCAGGGAGAGACTCCCAACTCCATCTTAATTGACTGTACCACCTTGAGTTCATGGCTGAACTGAGACTGGACAGGAGTGTGGGGGTGGGGTGAGGGAGGGGGACAAGTGGATGGATGAGAGGCTTCATTCCAGGGGATTGTCTGGCTCAGGGTTGGGCACCCTTAGAAACAAGGAGGGAGCCATCGGACTCTGCCCAACCCAAAGGTCACCAGCCTGTCCCGGGGCCCCTGTGTAGTCCTGACCCTTATCCTCTCTTCTGCAGGTTCCATCAACCTGGACAACCTCCAGTCCCTGTCGTCAGACAATGCCACCATGGCCATGCAACAGGCTATGATGGCGGCCCATGATGATTCATTGGATGGGACAGAAGAAGAGGATGAGGATGAGATGGAGGAGGAGGAGGAGGAGGAGGAGCTGGAGGAGGAGGCCGACGAGCTGCAGACCACGAATGTCAGCGAACTGGGCTTGGAACACAGTGACTCCCTGGAGTAGCCGGGCAGCCCAGACGCTGGTCATCAAGCAGGAGAGGGGTCGGGGTGGGGGAAGCGGACACGGGCAGGCAGCACCGAGGAGACTGGGCCCTAGCTTCCCCCAATCAGCCGCTTGAAGAAATGCAGAGGTGCCCTGCTCCCTCCCGACCACCAAGCTTCCATGAGCACCCAGCCCCCTTCCCAGGACTGCAGAGGACTCCGTTTGGCAGGGCCAGCCAAGCAGCCTGGACGGAAAGATGGGAATGAGATTTGGACTCCCCAAATCCTTGAGGACAGGTGGCCCCCACAGCCCCCACGGAAGGACTTGAGATGTTTACAAGCCCTGCACTATGAGGGAACGGGTGCCGTTTGCAGAGGGGGCCTTTGCCAGGGGACAGACTTGGGAAGGAAAAGAGAGACGAGGGGGTTTAGGATCCACCCCCAGAAGGATCTCAGCTCCTCTGAGAGACGTTCAAGGGCAGGAGGGAGCCCCAAAGCATAACCAGTGGCAGGAGTGAGCAGGCCTGAGGTGACAAACATCCTGCAGATTCGAGTAGAACCTGGACTCCACGGGACTCCAGCTTCCCCTCCGGAGCTCTGTCTCTGGGCACAGCAACCATGGACTTGAGCGCAGGGAAGGGAGCCAGAACAGACTCCTCTCTCTATCTCTGTCTCTCTTGGAAATTCATTCGCAGCTGGTGGGTTCAACCTGTAAGAGGTTCAAAGGAGTCTTTCCATCGTGGTTGGCTGCAGGAAGAAAGGAAATGGCAGAACCTGGATGAGGAACCATATTAAAATGACTCTGGGGATCACAGCTGTTCTAGGGGGTCCCCTCACTCAGTTCCTGTAGCAACAGGACAGCAGCATCTTACCCTGGATGTTCCCGCCCTCAGATGGAGCTCCTCAGATCCATGTTCCACACCCTCCACAGACTTACAGAGGGGTGGAGCCAGCCAGGGGGGCTTGGAACCTCCCTCTCTCCCCCACAAATCCCCATGCTGTCCCTCTGCTCCCAGGCTGGGACCATTAGCCTCCAGCCTCCCTTCTTCATTTTCTCCTTTGGAGAAGGCAGAAGCAGCTTTGGAAAGAAGTGTTAGCCGGGTGGGAGGCCAGGGTTTGCAGAAGGTGCTACATCCCTTTTCCCGACAGTATCCCAATGGCAGAAGAGAATAGCACTGAGGAGCCTGTGGGGGCGCCCCACCACCTCACTGACCAGCACACCACCACTGTACCCAGCGCTGGAGGAATGGGGGCTCCTGGGAGAAGGGGGATTCCCACCGTCTTCCCTCACACATACACTCCCAGCCCAAATTCCAGGCCCCACCACTGGCAACTGCTCCCCTCTGCCCCGTCCCCTCCCACCCTATGGCTGTGAATGGCAGGACTGACCACACGTGTGTTTCCCGTTGGGTTTAATTTCATGGACGTGCAGCTTCATCTGTAAATTGCGCATCAGCCATCGCCTTCAGTGGCAGGATGTGAGTGGCTACCTGGCTCCATGAGAGGGGACCCTTAGGGCCCTTGGGGGCTTCCCCTCCCCTACCTGGCTGGGGCGGAGCATATGGATAGACGCTTTCCTGAGGTCTCCCTGAAATGAATGTATTTCTTCCCCAAAAGAGCTGATATTTAATGTTTTAATAGGGATTTTTGAGAAACAAATAACCTTATTTATAATCTGGATGATCCAATCATTTTTTTTACTCCCTTTTGATGCCATAGATAGAGGAAAGTCTAGCTTTTTGGCGTGAGACTTTTGCAGTGTGCAGTGGGATAAAATATGTTCCCTCTTCTAGTTCATTTTTCTTGTTCGCACGTGCACACACATACACACACACTTCCACTCACCACTCTGACGAGCGTCCCACCCGACACAGGCGCGCCCACACACACGTGCCCACATCTCTCCTCCCAGTCCCCTCCACCTGCCTAGTGTTATGCAACCTCCTTCTGATGTATCCACCAAACCAGTACTGAATGTGGCCGAGAAGTTTTCAGTAAACCTTATTACCTACCGTAACTCTGATGCGCAAGTCTCTTTTCCTGGGGCTGCCTTGATGGCCCCTTGTCCCTTTAGTGGGACTGTGGGCCAAACAGGATCTGGAGGCCCAGCATCCACCCCATTGACCTGACTACCAACAAAAAGGACAAAATATTGGGCTTTCCGGGTGACTTCAATTAGCACGTGTGAAGAGGAAGACACAAGATATGGCACTCGTAACCTTGTGTGTGTGTAGCTCTAAGACAGATACTAGAGAAGGCAGGCGGGGCTACTCTCTACTGCCCTCTCCTGGCAGTTCCCTGCCACTCCGTGCCGAGCTTGGTCCCTTGCGCGCTGAGCCTGCAACTGAGACTCATCATCCAGGTGGTGCTGCCAAAGCCCCACCCCTCACCTCATGTGCCCACCTCCCCTGGCCTGCAGGCGAAAGGTCCCAGGAAGCTGGAAGGAGAGGCAGTGTCTGCCCACTGCTGTTTTAACCCTGGGGCAGTGTCCAGGGGCTACCAGGGATCAGCACTACATTCCTTGGGGCAAGAAGAAATTCAGGGGCGGCTTCTCTCCCCATCCAACTGAGAGCCGGGTCTTCTCATCAGCCACAGGGTAGAGGTTCCCTTTCCTGGGCTCCATCGCAGAGATGTCTGGAGCGTCTGCCTAGAAGCAAGGGGAGCCCCTTGTTTATGTTCTCAGAGGCTGCAGGGTGGGACTACACCGTGGATCCCCTAAAGCCAGGCCAAGGACAGCCCCAGCAGCTCTGAGGGTGGGTCTCTGGGTCACTGTTCCCACAGAGTCCAGCACCACTCCACCCCCACCCATCATCTGGAGAGAGTTCTGCAAACTCAGCAAAGACCCTCTCTGCAGGCAGGTGGAGAAAGTCAAGATTCCCAAGAAGATGATGCATTAAAGCCTCACCTCCCAAAGTTGTTGTTGTTGTTGTTGTTAGGTGCCATTGAGTCAAGTTTGACTCATAGCAACCCTCATAGGGTTTTCAGTGGCTGTTTCGGGATTACCTTGGAGTGGGTTGCCACGTCCTTCTCCCATTTTGCGGTGCTGGGAATCAAACTTGGGACCTCAGAGACTGCAGAGCAGCGCTCTACCGACTGAGCTAAATCCCAGCCCTCCCGAAGTTGGGAAGGCTATATTGTCTTTGAAAATAGTAGTTTCCATGGAGCCCACTATTAAAAGATACATAACTAAGGAAAAAATAATAAATCTGCCAGGAGCAGTCGCTCACACCTGTAATCCCAGTGGCTCAGGAGGCTGAGGCAGAAGGATCACAAGTTTGAGACCAAGGGAAGCCTGAAGAATTTAGCAAGAGGCTGTCTCAAGGTACAGAAGGGGCTGGAGGTGCTGCCCACTGGTGGAGCACTTGCAAAGCATGTGCAAGGCCCTGGGTTTAGCCCCTCTAGTTTCAGGGAAAAATAAATCCCCATGGCCAAGTTAGTCTAGCATTATTAACTGCATATTATATTCTCCTAGTAGAATTGAATAATGCACATTATGTTAAAGGCTCTGAAATGTCCTGCAAAGAGACCTGTTTAACTTTGCTTTAACTGTTTCCAAGACTTATTTGCCAGCCCTCCTTTAAAGTAATATCTATTAGGATTCCATGAAACACACTTTAGGGAATACTATTCTAAAGAAATGCCTGCAGCCACACCACTGTGGCGTCCAATCCTGTTAGATCTCAGAAGCTAAGCAAGGTCAGGCCTGGTTAGGACTTGGTTGGGAGCCTGCCCAGGCACTATAGGCTATAGGCGTGGAAGAAGGACCAAGCAACCCAATCCCAAAAAACAATCAACCATTGAAAACCCTATGAAAAGCAGAGAAGCACTGACAATAGTGTTTCACCTGCCGTACTTAGGGTCACTATGAGTTGAACACCAACTCGATGGCACCACCATCAACAACAAATCTAAAGAAATTACAGATTAGCCTGCCCCAGCTTCCCCTCCCCTCCTAAGTTTTTCTGTCTAGTTCTGCCATCTTTCCTCTGTGCTGCCAACTGGAAAGGGGTTTTCTAAATTTTTCAGGATGCAGATAGTTGTGTTTTGAAGAGGCAACAACTTCTGTCTCCTTGTGACCCAAATGCTTCCCAACCCCAGGAGATATATTGTGAACCCTGTTGTATTAAGAGAGATGGGACAAGGGGGAGAGGCAGAGGACTTTTTTAGCCCCAAATGGAGCTTGATTTTCGGGCCCTGGAAGCTGTTCTGACTGACTTCCGCCCCAACCTCCTCCCATGAGGAAAGACCTTTCATGTCTGAAGATCCCACTCGTGGGAGCTAATGGCCTGAGCTCCTTCAACTGCCTTGCCTGGGCCTACGCAGGTAGTGGCTGTCATCCTGCAGTCTGTCCAGTCCTATTCCAGAGTCATGTTCATTTACTCAACATATACTTGTTAAGCTCCACCTGTATCCCAGGCACTGTTTTAGATACCTAGCCAAGAAAGCTCTTGTCTTCTGGGAGTTTACATTCCAGCAGAAGGCTGGAGCTTGTGACATACCTGTAATGCATAGAACCCAGCCTATGATCTCATTATCCTGGGTAGTGCCCTCCACCTTCATCAAAGTTACACACAAGATGTTCTCGAGGCAAGTGTGATGTTCGGGTCAAATTCAGCTAGCACACGTGGTTGGTTGGGACCATCTGCTGCTTTTAAGATTTTTGTGCCACCGTTTAAAAGTTGGAGGATTGCACATTCAAAAAAATCAAATTCCTGTTTTCCCTTGAGAAGTCAATTGGGCAATTTGGGACCTATATTGCTGCACAGTCACCATTTGCTGTGGTTAAATAATTGCTTTCCCTAAGGTACACTGCTTGCAGCTGTAGCCTTGTGGCATCTGACCCCATCAGATCTTGGAAGCTAAGCAGGGTCGGGCCTGGTTAGTGCTTGGATGGGGGACCACCTGGGAACACCAGGTGCTGTAGGCTTGGGAGACAGACCTGGCAACCCACTCCCAATCAATCAATCCACCATTGAAAACCCTATGAACAGCCAAGAAGCACTAATAATAGTGTTTTGCCTATTGTACGCAGGGTCACTATGAGTCGGACACCGACTCGTTGGCACTTAACAACAACAAGGTACCCTCTCCAAGTTTTGATATTCAACACTCCTGTGGTCTCCAACTGGCTGAGGTTCAGCTCAGTTGGTAGAGTGCTGTTCTGCACTCTCTGAGGAGACCCGGGTTAGATCCCCAGCACTCCAAAAATGGGAGTAGGATGTGGCAACCCATTCCTAAAGCAATCTTGAGAAAAGCAGTCAGCCATTGAGAACTCTATGAGGGTAGCCATGAGTCAGACTCAACTTGATGGCACCTAACGACAATAACATGGTCCCCTGCACAGCCTGAGGGCAGCTGCCTTTATGATCAACATATCCATATGTGGTTGTTAGTTATGCTTTCCTCCTTCCTCTTTATTCCCCCTTTTCCCTTTCCCTCCAATATCTAAGCCATTGTTTTTAAGAAGGAAAGTATTGTTCTAAACTCATTACTCAGCCAAGAGTAAGAAAACAAGATAGTCCAAGAGGATTCTGCCTTTGAAAAAAATATTGCAGAGAGCATATTTGTGGAAATGAAGATAAGCCTCCAGATATTTTTGCTCATACATTACTGCTTACCTGACCATTAAAAGCAATCCTGAGCCTTGGAGCATAAAAACCACCAGATTAGGTGTGCGGATCAGATCCTACCACCAGTGTTTTACCCAGGAATGTTGCCCATAGAAAACAGTTTTCAGAGCCAGGAGTGGTGGTGCATGCCTATAATCCCAACACTTGAGAAGTAAAAGCAGGAGGGCTGAGAGTTTGAGGCCAGCCTAGGCCACATAGGGAGACCCTGTCTTAAAAAAAGGAGGAGGAGGAAAAAGAAAATAGTTTCCAGGTGCCTTTTAAAGTTCCTTGCTTTATATTGTCCCCTCTAACTTCCTTTTTCCATGTAGACTACAGTGCCCAAGCCAGTTAGCCCTTCAATAAGCTTTCACAAATGACTACCATGTGCCTGGCATCCAGCTGGGGTGCAAGAATGATTCACCTTTGCAGGGCATCACAGGCCAAGGCCTAAGCACCAAGGCCTGGCAGAGAGCCCGGCGATTGCACCATGTTCTATTCCTTTCCACGTTACCATCTTATTTCCACCACGCGGGGGAGGCTGGTTTTACTATATCACTGTCAAGTGTGTCTTATACTTTTATATTTCTCAGCCTCTCTCTGGGCCAATCTCATTTAGCCCCTTTGCAAATTAAATGCATCTCATTAAATGGAGCCCATTTAGGACAATGCCCTTCAGGTGTGCGCATCTTCGTACATCTTTCATTTGAAGACAAGTGTTTGATTTATTTTTCATCTCATTACACTCTTTTAAAATTATGTGCATCTCATTACGCACAACGCACTGAGATAACCTATTTCAGGTGTAGACATTGCGTTCAGTATCACCAGGAAAGAATATGATTTTTTCTCATTTCATGACAAGTCTTACAATGTACGTACATCCCATTACAATCAGCCATTTAAGACAATCCCCTTCTATTGTATGTATCTCATTACGCCTTTTCATTTGCTGATTTTTTTCAGGTTATTTATCAGAGCGCTCACATCAGGTGTGGATAGCTCACATTCACCTGCTATTTCAAGTGAATTTCTGGGTGGCTGTCTTTGTCATTGTATTGAAAATGTTTTCATCATGCCAAACTCATTTAAGGCCAAATCTACCCCACTGGGTGCCTCTCATGATTCCTTTGCACAGAAAGGAAGAATGCTGGATTCCTCTGGGTTTGGCCAATAACTTCTCTGGGCATGTAGGGAGCACAGAAACCAATTTTCCTCCTATGCCTACTGAGGGAGGGCAGTGAGTTAGCAAGGCCTAAGCTCCCCTTCAGTGGCTGGGATTTAGCTCAGTTGGTAGAGCGCGGCTCTGCAGTCTCTGAGGTCCCAAGTTTGATTCCCAGCACTGCAAAAATGGGAGAAGGACCTGGCAATCCACTCCCAAGGCAATCCTGAAAACGATCAGCCATTGAAGACCCTATAAGGGTCGCTATGAGTTGGACACGTCTCGATGGCACCTAACAACAACAAGCTCCCCTTCAGTTGATCCCCAGGCAACTCCAGGCCTGTGGACCTGACCTCAGCAGGCCCCCACTTCTCGTGAGGAAGCAGCTCCACTGCCCATCCCTACTGGAGAAGCCAACATGGGCACCACTGCCCAGCTCCCCACAGCCAGCGGGAGGCACCCCTCTTCCCCCCTGCTTTGATTCTGGGAGTGGAAGCCAGAGCCTAATGCAAGCCAGGCAAAGCACTCTACCCCTGAGCTGTACCCGCCCATGCTGCCCTTTGGGCTGGGTGGTGTGTGTATCCACGTGGGGACACCTTCTGGAGGGAGGTGAAATAGCTTTGTTCTCTTGGAATTGGATCTCCCAGGACCTTCCTGTTCTAGCAGCATCTTTGCTCTCTTCCAGCCACCCTTCCAGGTGGGCTTCTTGAAGTTGTTAGTGTCCAATTTCCATTCTCAACCTACTCGGCCACAAGCCAGGCACTGGGGCACCTGCCTTTAATCCCAACAACTCCAGAGCCTCAGACAGGAGCACTGCAAATTTGAGGCCCAAGGCAGTCTGTGCAACATAGTGAGATCCTGTTTCAAAATAGAAAATAAACCGGGCGAGGTGGCGCACGCCTGTAATCCCAGCAGCTCAGGAGGTGGAGGCAGGGGGATCGCAAGTTCTAGACCAGAGGCAGTCTGCATAATTTAGTGAGACCCTGTCTCAAAAATTGAAAAAAAATGGGCTGGGAGCGCAGCTCAGTGGTCCAGCACTTGCAAAGCATGCAGGTGTGAGATCCTGGGTTCAATCCCCAGTACCACCAAAAAAATAAAAATAAATGGAAAATAAAAAAAGGTCTGGGGGTGCAGCTCAGTGGTAGAGCACTTGGCTAACACATGCAAGGTCCTGGGTTCAGTCCCCAGTACTGAAGAAAAAAAATCCTCAACTTACTAAGTCAGAATCTTCCAAAGTCAGGTGCAGAGATTCAGAGGTTCAGAGATTCTGAACCCTTGTCTTACCCAAACTTGATTTCACAAAAGGATCTGAAGTTTAGTCACTTGGAGCTGAAAATGACAGATGCTCTCAGCATTGTCTCTCTCAGTTTTATTTGCATCTTAACAAGGATCCAAGCCTAGAGTGGAAAAAGAAAAATTCCCTATCCTGAAAAGGGCCCTGTGGGTCAATAAAAGCAGCTCACCCACGGCACATGGGAATCCCAGGCTCACACCCTATTTATCATCCTCTCTTCACTTCTCACTGCCCTCTGCCTTCCAGGGCCAGGAAGCCCAAATTGTTACAAGGAGCCAACCAATCCCTCCAACTTCCGCTGTAGATCTGAAGTCTGCTTGATGGAGACCAAGGGCATAAGCAGACTGTCATGTGTTGCCTCTGCTTTTGTTGTTAGGTGCTGTAGAGTCGAATCCAACTCATAGCTACCCTATGTACAACAGACTGAAACATTACCCAATACTGTGCCATGCACACAATCTTTCTATGTTTGAGTCTGATGTTGCAGCCACTGTATTTCCTCTCACTTTGAGTCATGCCACCTCAGCAAAAGGAGATCCCAGGGGCTTTACTCCATTACCATCATTAAGGGTGACTCTACTTTGAGGAGGCAACTCTTCCCGGGTCGTTTCTTGAATGCCTTCCAGCCTGAGGGGCTCATCTTCTGGCACTATATTCAACAGTGCTTCTCTGCTATACATAGGGTTTTCAATGGCCACTTGTTTCAGAAGTGGGCTGCCAGGTCCTTCTCTCTAGTTGGTCTTAGTCTGGAAGCTCAGTTGAAATCTGTGCTTGATGGGTGGCTCTGCTGGTATCTGAGATACCAGTGGCACAGCTTTCAGCATCACAGCAACACAAAAGCCCCACAGCACGACAAGCTGATAGACACGTGGAGGTGTGGTCGTGGGGGTCATTCATCCACAGGAACAGCCCTGCATGAAATCCTCAAGGTCTTTCTCAAATCTCTTGCATCCGTCTTCAGGTTCCCACCTGTTCTGCTGGATTATGACAGTCAAGCAGCTTCTCCAGGTGACTCTGGGGTGGTCCGTATGTTGCCTCTTCTGTCACCCACCTGTCTCCTTGCCAGTGAAAATAGAATCCATTCTCTAAGCTCAAAAATAAATGTGACTTTGCATCCTCCCTCCAGCTCTTCCCTGAGTGAACACTGCTGAGGAATCAGAATGCATCCAGCTCCTGTGTTTTCCTATTGTGTCTTCACACCAGGGAACCGGGGTCCACTAGCCTAGAATCAGCAGCTCCTGGACTCCCTGGGCCGCTGTGAGGCAGGATCTAATGAGAACAGAGAGTAGGTGTAAGGTTGATTTTAGGGGAACAGGCTTCACCTCTCTTGTTTTGTTTTCATTTTTGTTTTCAGGTCTTCTGAGTCTCACTGATTTAAAAAAATTTTTTTTAAAAGCCAGGTCCCCACCGCTAAAGAAGCCATATAACCTTTTCTCCGTGTACCTCAAGTTTCCTGGTAAAACTAGAAGCTACGCTTTATGGAACACTTAGCCTATATGCTAGACACTAAAGATTCTTCAAAAAAATCCTGAGAGAATTACTAGTAATAATATTAATAGTAGTCTCATTGTTAAAATGAAGAAGCAGAAGCAGAGACTACAAGAAAATTAAGTAATTTTCTCAAAAAGTGCTTAGTTGAGGTAGGAGTGGTAGAATGTGTGCATGGCATATGCGAGGCTCTGGGATCAATTGCCAGAAATGAAAAAAAAATAGCTTAATATGAAGCCCAGCTAGGATTTGAACCCAGGACCAAGGCCCACACTCCTTTTATAATCTCTCTCCCTCAATCTGGGCTCCACCAGGGCCAGCCTTCAGGGTCCAAAGAGAAGACCCCTTGTTCCCTGAAGTCCCAGGAGATAGCTGCCTCCCGGCACCTGCCTATACTTGTCTCCCTCAAGGTCCCCGGATGAAACAGCAGCCAAAGACATGGGATCTAACCTCAGCCTGCTTCTCCCACAGCAGGGCGGTCCCCCTCAGGGAAGGGCCCGGACTGGTGTCCTCTGAACTTGGGAGATTGCTTTACGTCCTTTCCATGAGCTCTGTTCCAGGAGAGGTCAGGAAGCTGGTCTTCAGGGAAGAAGCTTCCTGGAAGAAAGGAGCGGGCAGAAGTCTGCCAGTCACACCCTTGGTTGCGGTGAAGATGTGGTTTGGAGAATTAGTGCCAGGAACTGTGAATTCCCAGTGGTTTGTCAGTGCTGACAGCCCACAGGCCATAGCGGGCAGCTCCTCCCCCTCCTGCAGGGTCGTAGAGCGAGGCCAGGTGCTCAGCGTTTCAGGGCTGCCTGCAGGGCACAAGGGCAACACCAGGATGGAAGATGGAGGAAGCACCAAGGGAAGGGTGGGCAGCTAATCTCCAGGAGAGGTGGCACATGATGGGGCCCAGACCAGAGACGTGTCCACTGAGAACAGAGGGCAGACCCAGGGTCCTGGGGCATTGGCACAGCCAGCAACATCGGTGGAAAAATCCACAATGATCCCATTCAAGGAAGGGGGCAGAGAGAAGGACGTGGAAATCTGCTGGGCTGGAAGAGGACACAGCTGCTCCACTAGCTCTCTTCCTTGGGTCTGTGCTTCATTTTCCTGTTCTCAGGCAGGTTAGGTATTGGAGGGAGAGAGAGTGGAGCAGGCAGGACCCAGGTGGAAGGAGGGAGAGAGGGAGGGAAGGAGAGAGAGAGAGAGAGAGAGAGAGAGAGAGAGAGGCAAGCTGTACATGTGTCCCTGGGGTTTTTTCAGACAAAGCTATTATCAAAATGCCAACTAGCTCCTGCCTGGCCAATTTGCATACTCCACACTGTGCTCTTTGAAGCAGGGTGAATATACATGAGGGCTTGGGCAGGGTGTGGGGCTGCTGGACTGTGGAGTAAGGTGGCTCATTGTTCTTTTAGAAGAAAGGCATTAAGAAGCCAAAGGCACCTTCCCGAGTTGGCCAAGTACCCTGTGCTTCCCTTCCTAATGACAGGATGAGAGCAAACCCCAGGTTCAGACGGAAATCCAAACGAGTGTCCTTTTGCCCTCATGAGGAAATAAATAACCAGGCGCCATCAAGAATGGGCATGTCTTCTCCACGAGGAGTGTGTCGTCACTCCTCTCTCCTCACATACTAATCACGGAGGTGGGGCAGTGCTCCTAGGGAAACAAGGATGCCGCTCCCCATTTCCTGCTCCTGCTGCAGGAAAGCTAGCACCGTAGAGTAGCCCCTGCTTTCCAAGTCTGGTGTGACCCCGGATGCCCTCAGGGATTGGGCTGTGGTGGAAATGCCTAGGCCAGGTGCTCTACAGGGCCCATGGAACTGACCCAGTCAAGTGCATGAGGACTTGGGTTATAATTCATCCTAAGATAACTGGAGCCTGCAGCCATAGCACCCTAACATCCAATCCCACCATATCTCGGAAGCTGAGCAAGGTTGGGCCTGGTTAGTCCTGAGATGGGAGACCACCTGGGAATACCAGGTGCTGCAGGATAGGGAGAAGGACCTGGCAGCCCACTCCTGAAACAATGTGCCATATTAAAAACCCTATGAATAGCAAGGAAGCGCTGACATAGTGCCAGGCATGGCACAGGGTCGGGGAGGGTTTCCTTCTTTTGTACATAGGGTTGCTATGAGTCAGACCTCATTCCACAGCACCAAACAACGAGATAACTGGATAGGGGCTGGGTGTAGTTCAGTGGTCAAGCAGTTGTCTAGCATGGGGAAGACCCTGGTTCAAATCCCAGCACCAAAAAAGAGAAAAAAAAAGTCACAGTCTCACATCTATTTATTGATGGTCTTCATCTCTTCTCTAACTAGTAGCTGAACATAGTCAGACTCCAGACAGTATTCCAGTGAGTATGAAAAGGGCTTATTTCATCAAAAGATACAATCTATTCTACACACTTTGGGGCCACAGAACCCTCCCCCTGGGTTTTCTTTCTGAGGGATCAAATCTGTCTCCCATCCTTAAGTAGAGGAGAAACGATAGAGAACCTGAGGTGATTATTTGGAAAATTTTCTGTCCCAGAGATCATGTGCATCAACTCTGTGTTAACGAAGGCTGACCTCTGGCTCCATAGTGAAGTTTTCTTACTGGGACTTGATCAGACTAGGTTTAGCAAAATCCTGTAATAAGAACACATGTCAGATGATCAACCTGGCTGACGGCCAACCTCTGCCCTAGCTGAGAGCACTCGCCACAGACTGGGCTCTCCAGAGCTCCGGCTGAGCGCCAACATCCTAGACCGAACTTGAACTCGTAATCGAACTCGTAATCGAGACTGACGGACCTCTGAAATACCAGCTCACCGCTCAGACTCTTCCCTGTGGTTGCTACGGTTCACAATGATGAGAAAACATGAAAGCTGGGGAGGAGAATTGGGGTCATCTGTTTTTTGAACAGTTTTGGGGGAGGTTGTGTATGTGGTATTAGGGGACGGAACCCAGGGGCTTGCTCATACTTTGCAAGTGCTCTACCGCACCCTCAGCCCCTTTTATATGTTTTAAATTGAGATGACGTCTTGCTAAATTATGCAGGCTGCCTCGGGACTCGAACCTGTGATCCTCTTGCTTCCACCTCCCAAGGGGCTGGGATTACAGATGTGAGCCTGTTAATCAGACTGCCCCCACTTTCCCTGGGCTCTGTCTCCAGCAACTCTGAAAAGCCAGAGCCGAGCTTTCCCAAACCTTGAGGTGAATACCAACATCTGAAAGGGCTGTGCAGGGCCCTGCCTCGGTGGGTTTGTGGGGCCTGGGATGCGGCATTTCTAACAAGCCTCTAGGGGTGGCCAGTACTACTGGACACCACACCTTGAGGGGCCATGTGAGAGGGGCAGGGCCAAGTCATAAGGAATGGCTTTCCCAGTCCCTCAAAGCTTTTTTTTTTTTTTGCAGTACTGGTGGTTGAACCCAGGGTCTCACGCTTGCATGCTCTGCAATGCTGGACCACTGAGCTGCACCCCCAGCCCATTTTCTCACTTTTTGAGACAGGGTCTTGCTAAGTTATGTGGACTGCCTCTGGCCTTGAACTTGTAATCCTCCTGCCTCCACCTCCCAAGTCACTGGGATTACAGGTGTGCACCACCGCGCCCGGCCCTTCCCTCAAAACTCTTGCTGTGGACAGAAGACAAGAGAAAAGAGGAGCTTCTGCTCCCCCCTTCCCCCCTCCCCTCTTCCTGGACTCAGTGTGTCCCTGACACTTGAGATTTATTTTTAACTACCAGCAGCTTTGATTAGCTTGTCTCTGCTGCTTCAGACACCTGCTGGCAGGATAAATTGGGGGAAAGGAGTGGCTGACCCAGATCTGACAAATCCAAGACAGGCAGCAAAGCTCCTGGGTCTTCTCTGCTTCCTTTTTGCTGAGCCTGATGAAAAACCCCACAGCTGGCAAAATTTTAAACTTACTAGTGACCTCACACCTCCAGCGGCCCTTCGCGTCTTTCGCCTTTAGTACCAAGAAGTTGCAGAATTGAAGTCACCCTTTTTTCCTCAAAGAACTAATATGCTAATTTGTTGACCCTGGGGATTCGCATGGGTCCCTTATGGTCCCTTCCACCTTCCGTGGCAGCAGTGGCTCTATGTGGGACCTCAGCTCCATGTGCATGCCTGAGTCAGAGCTGCAGGCACCAGGACAGTCTCCTGGGTGGGTAAGTTTCTGCCACTCCCAGCAAGATTGCCACTGGTGTGCTTCTAGACTAGCAGAAATTCAGGAAGAGCCAGAGTACCCAGGACGTCCTCTGTTGTCACCTGTGTCAACCCCAGGCTTTCTGTGGAGTCACTATGGTGAAGCAAGGCTTTCCATGCAGGGTGCTCAGGAAAAGCTAATGCCACACTCCTAAGAGTCAGTGGCTGTCCACTGGATAAGAGACCTAGGTCAGTCTGTCTCTGCCACTGCTTACGCAGCCTTAGGCCAGCTGCTGATCATCTGCTTCCTGGTTCCCTCCTCTAGAAAATCTAGAAAACACTTGTTGTTGTCAGGTGCCATAGAGTCGCTGTCTGACTCATAGTGACCCTATGTACAACAGATGAAACACTAGTGTCATGCTTCTCTGCTGTTCATAGGGTTTTCAATGGTTGACTGTTTCCGGTGGGGGTTGCTGGGTTTGCCGGGTCCTTCTCCCAGAAAACACTAGTACCTGCTTATACACAGAGTTGCTGTGATGTGAGACAACGTGCACCAAGTGATAAGGCCAGCGACAGATGCCTCTCACCTGCCCCATAGCAGGTTTTTGTTTGAAGAGCAGGAGTGTGGGGAGTGGCAGAGTTAACATCATTCAAGCCAGAAGATAGAAGCCAATGGAATTCAGGCTGCAATGAAACGCAGCCAGCATCCGGGGTTCGAGGACATTATTTGCCTGCTGATCATTCAGGCCTGGCAGCTGTGGCCGTGGGTGCCAGAACCAGCAGGTAGGAGTCAGTGCAGCTGGACCCTAGAGCTGCAGGAATGCCAAGCAGGATGTGTTCCCGGGGTCATCAGGGGCAGCCTGAGCGCTGGCATTTCTCAGTGCAGGAAGGAAGCCACGCTCCCTCCAGCCTCCAAGTCCCAGGGCCTCCAGGAGGCCATCCCAACATGACCATTGCAGCTGCTTGGCTCCTTCCTGGGGCTTCCCCCTCCCCTCTACAAGGACGCCCCCCCCCACACACACACACACCTGCTTCTTTTAATGTGGCAAAGCAGCAAAAATTCAAGAGTCTATGGATGGCCTCCTGCTATCTACCATATATAGCCACACTATGTCTTACAAAGCCACCGTGACCCACCACAGAGCATTATCTTGGTCTCCAAATGCCACGCCGATTGCCACAGGCCACAGGTCAGCCTGCAAAGGCAGCCACACGTCCTTTCTCTAGGGAGGCTGAACGAGAGGACCGATGGACACCACACTCCAAAGTACGCGAAGAATATTAATTAAATGAAGGTTTATTTCAAAATTAGTCTTAGAGTAGAAGCTGTTTCTGAGGGCCGGAGCCAGTCTACATAATGAGCGGTGAGAGCGTCTGCCTTCCCCACGCAGGCAGAGAGGAGGCCACGTCACCAGCCCTGCGCCCCAATCATGCATCCAAGGATTACTAGCACTAGAAGCCAACGGCAGAGGACCCCGCGCGATTGCTCATGTTTAATCCAGGTTAGGCTACACACGTTTAAATACACGTCAGAGGTTACGTGGTGTCATGCAGTCCTGGGATGGAATGACTCTTGCTCAGTGACCTCCTGCAGCCAGGCTGCTCCAAAGGCAAGGTTAGGTAGGACAGAGCACTGAAATGAGAAGAGAAGGGAGAGAAGTCACACAGCATTGTGTCACGTCAGCTCCTGAGCAAAGAACCGCTCCCCAGAGCCAGGCAGGAACTGCAGCCACATGCTTTCCCTCTGAGAGCAGGAAGGGACCATGGCAGGTGGTATTTGGTGTAATGATTAAGCATGTTGTTGTTGTTAGGTGCCATCGAGTCAGTGTCCAACTCATAGTGACTCTACGTACAACAGCCAAAACACTATTGTCAGCGCTTCTCTGCTAGTCATAGGGTTTTCAATGGTAGATTGTTTTTGGGTAGGGGTTGCCAGATCCTTCTCCCAAGCTTACAGCACCTGGTATTCCCAAGTGGTCTCTTATCCAAGTACTAACCATGCCCAACCCTGCTTAGCTTCTGAGCTCTGATGGGATCAGATGCCACGGTGGTACGGCTGCAAACAATTAAGCATGTTGTTGTTGTTAGGTGCCATCCAGTCGGTATCAACTCATAGCGACCCTACATACAACAGGCAAAATGCTATTATCAGCGCTTCTCTGCTATTCATAGGGTTTTCAATGGCTGATTGCTGGGAGTGGGTTGCCGGGTCCTTCTCCCCAGCCTACAGCACCTGGTGTTCCCAGGTGGTCTCCCATCCAATACTAAACATGCCCGACCCTGCTTAGCTTCCAAGCTCTGATGGGACCAGACCCCACAGGGCTATGGCTCCAGGTATTAAGCATGTTGTTGTTGTTGTTAGGTGCCATTGAGTTGAGCCCAACTCATAGCGACCCTATGTACAGCAGATAGTATCCAGGAAATCGTGGATCTGGTCATTACTAACACTCTGACCTTAGGGAAATGCCCTCACCTGTCCATGCTAGTTTCTTCATCTACACAATAGGATGTATCTGTGCCTGCCTCACAAAGTTGCTGAGAGGCACCTGGAATGTGCTCAGTAAATATTGTTGTTGTTGTTAGGTGCCCCCAAGTCAGGTCTGACTCACGGCGACCCTATGTACAACAGAATGAAACAGTTCCCAATGCTGTATCATGCCCAACACTATGTCAGGGCTTCTCTGCTCTTTATCGGGTTTTCAATGGCTGATTATTTCAGGATTGCTTTAGGAGTGGATTCCCATGTCCTCCCATTTTTGTGGTGCTGAGATCAATCACAGGGCCTCAGAGAATGCAAAGCAGTGCTCTACCAACTGAACTAAACCCCAGCCCAAGTAAATATTAACTACTTTTATAATTTCATTGACATTTCAATGTGTCTTGAGGAGTAAAGTCTAGTCCTCAGATCACCAAGTTTGTAGAATCCATTTCTACAAACCTCCTTGGAGAAATCTGCCACTCTTTTAAAATCTTAAAGGGTCACAAGTTTTTCCCAATATTTAACCTAAACTCTTCCTGCTGAAATTTAAGATTCATCTCCCTGACCTTATGGAAACAGTACAAATTAGAGTGTCATAACTATTGGTTCCACAAATTTCCTAACGTTGTGTAAGTTTTGTGTGCACATAGAGAAAAAAAACTGATAAAATAATAGATCTAGCCAGGTGTGGTGGTGCATGCCTCTAGTTCCAGCAACGTGGGAGATGGAGGCAGGAGGATCCCTAGTTTGAAGGTAGAGACGCCCTGTGCAACTTAGTGAGACTTTTTCTCAAAATAAAAATAATTAATTAATTAATTAAAAATGGGCTGGGGGTGCAGCCCACTGGTAGAAGACTTGTAAAGTATGTGTGAGGTCATGGGTTCAACTCCCAAGTATTGGAAAAAAAAAAAAAAGAAAAGAAAATCTAGACAATGTGTGATCATCAATGGGTATTCACATGCTAAACTGGTGTCCTGAATCAATTCATAACATTTACTTTTCATGGTCATTTTGACTTTGGGAAGGGCCAGAAGTCACATGGCACCAGATGGGATGAATAAGGGGGATGAGGACACATCACAATGTTTTTATGTGACAGAAACTGCCACATGAGAAGCAATGTGTGACCCAGAGCATTGTCATGATGAAGGATGAAATGAAAGAGACTCATGGAAGAGGACTTCCAGGACTGTTTGAGAAAGTGCCAAGAATGATGGCATAAGTGTGTTCGAAGCCAGGGGGAGGATTTTGAGGGAGATTAATGGCAATGTGTCTTTTACTATAATACATTTTTAAAATGTAAACGTTCACCGTGACTTTTATTTTCTTTGTGGTACTGGGAGGCTGAGCCCAGGGCTTTGCATATACTTTGCAAGTGCTCTACCATTGAGCTGCACTCTCAGCCCCCTTGAAAATTCTTTCTCTTGAGGCCTCAAACTCACCATCCTCCAGCCTCCATCTCCCAAGTGCTGTGATTGTAGGTGTGAGTCACCATATCCAGCCATTAACTGTAATTTTTGATCACACTTCATATATATTAAAAGAGACCTAGAAAGTATATTAGGGGCTGGAGTTTAGCTCATTTGGTAGGGTACTGTTCCATACTTTCTGAGGCCCTTGGTTGGATCCTCAGCACCGCAAAAATGAGAAGACATGGAAAACCACTCCCAAGGCAATCCCGAAACAATCAGCCCCTGAAAACCCTGTGAGGGTCGCTATGAGTCAGACACAACTCAAAGCCACCTAACAACAAGAGATATGTTATCAGCTTGCAGCATATGGACCTCCATTGGATCCTGACTCAAACAAATAAAGTGACAGACATTTTATGGGAAAATTAGTGATATTTGAACACTGAAGAGATCATCAGTGACATTTTTTAAATGCTTAACTTTTTTAGTTGTATTTTTTTTCCAGTCCTGGGGATCAAACCTAGGGCCTCACAAATGCAGAGCAATCACTCTACCATTGAGCTACATCCCTGCCCTAATTATTAACTTGTGAAAATGTTATTACAGGTATATGTTTTCTAAAAAGTTATATTTTAGAAATGCATACTGAAATTTTATGGATGAAAAAATATGAGGACAGAGATTTGCTTCAAAATACTACTAAGGCAGGATAGAAAGACATGGAAAATGAAGGGAGCTTCGGAAGGGAAAGGAGTGCCTCACTCCAGGATCTGGTTTGTGTTTCTCACTTGGCTGAGAGTCAAGAACTTTGGTACAACTGACAGAATCAGAGAAGAATGCCTACTGAGACAGTATTTCTTTTTCTGAGACCTATCTCAAACAAGAGTGTTAAAAACACAAATGGCCAAAATATGTGACCTCTGATTTAAGTTTATCAGCACCTAACCATCAACAATGCACCTCATAAACGACCTTATGATTTCCTCTACAAAAGAAAATTCTTCAAGATAAGAGAAATAAGTCAGCCAGCTTATGTTTTTACTTTTTTAAAAAAACTTCACTTAATATTTGAACCTGGTTTCAAATTACATTATTTAAACATTGTAACTATCTACCTACCTATATGTTGTTGTTGTTAGGTGCCATCAAGTTGGTGTCTGACTCATAGTGATCCTACATATAACAGGCAAAACACTATTGCTACTGCATCTCTGCTATTCATAGGGTTTTCAATGGCTGATGGTTTTTTGGGAGTGGATTGCCAGGTCCTTCTCCCAAGGCTACAACACGTGGTGTTCTCAGGTGGTCTCCTAAGTACTAACCAGGCCTAACCCTGCTTAGCTTCTGAGATCTGATGAGACTAGATGCCCCAGTGGTATGGCTGCAGGCGTATCTATCTATCTACCTACCTACCTCCCTACCTATCTATACACATATACACACACACACACACACACACACACACAGGCATGCACACAAATGCGCACACACACACACACACACACACACACACACACATAAAGAGAGAGAGAGAGACTGACTGAAGTTTGTCTCTCTCTTTCCCTTAATGCCTGTGCTTAAATCTGAAGTGTGTACTCTCTCATTTTCTTGTCTTTACTTAACAAGCCCAGCTTTGCTTCCTACTGACTCATCCTGAAGTTCTTTCCCACAGTGCAAGTCAAGATCCCTGCTTGACCTAAGCAGGGCCGCCTCAGGCTGCAGCTGGCAGCTTTGGCCCTTGTGTCCCCTGCTGCTGCTGACAATACAGGAGGGGAGAAGTTGAGTAGACATTTAGATGAAATAAGATTGGCAATGAGCTAAGGATGGTTGGGGCTAGATAATAAGTACCATTCATTTGACAATTTCATGTGTTAAAAGTTTCCCTGATAAAAGGTTTAAAAAGACTTTCTGGAAGCTTTGAGTGAAGCTTAGTGGTAGAGCAGTTGCCTAGCATGAGTGAGGCCCTGGATTTGATCCCCAGCATGACAGAAAGAAAAAGAGTTATATAAGGATTATTAGATCATGACTCCATTTTCCTTTCAAGTACTTGAAAAGCATTAAATTATTTTCAGGCTTTGTTTTTCCCAGCTAAATACAGTATAGTCCAAGCTGCACAGGTTTTCACAATAAGCCCTTTGTTGGTGTCTTGCCCAACATAGGGGGTCATACTGGTGACCTGGGGTGATGGAATCTTCTTCTCAGGTCTCCTAGCAACACCCATGAGTGTGGGGGCCTTGTAAAGCCCACTTGACTTCCCTGGGCCCTGGCGGGTCCGCCTGGCGTGGGCACTCTGCAAGGGCTTCAGGGAGGCGTCTGCAGTGGCAGCAGGAGCCCAGGGAACCACTTCTGCTCTGGAGGCCTGCAGCTGCTCTTACCTTTCAAAATGTAGTCTGTTAGCAAAGTAGGCACCTTCTCGTTATCCTCCTTCATAGCGAAGAGAACTAGAGAAGAAGAGAGAAATGAGCCAAGGCACCAGCCGGGTTCGAAGCTTGCTTCTAGGGCCCAACAACCACCCAGCCCAAAGGGACAGAGAAATGATTTGAGGGAAACAAACATTCTTGAGTATGGAGCAAATGTCTAAAAGCTTTTGTCAAGAATAAGTAGTCCCCTAGGTGAGGGACCCAGAGAGCCACAGGGCTGTCTGCAGGGAGTGGACGCACCCACGGCTGCTTATCTTTCACTCTTTCTTTTGTTGGCTCATCTATAATTTCCATACCACCCACTAAGTATGTATCTTTAATAATCATAAAGATAAGTAAAACAATTATTGAAAATTAATCAGCTTTCTGAACCAGGTATGGTGACAGACACCTATAATCCCAGCACTCAGGAAGCTGAGGAAGGACTGAGAGAGTTAGAGGCCACTCTAGACTATATAGTCTCAAAATAAATAAACAAACAAATACCCTGTATCTGTCCTATATAGTCTCCTTATTACAGAGAGATCTGTATGTACAAGACATTCTTATCATTGAAGAAAGAAGAGTGCAGAATGTGTATTAACTTTGTAATGAATTGATGCTATTTGTGTGTGTGTGTGTGTGTGTGTGTGTGTGTATGTGTGTGTGTGCGTGTGTCGTACTGGGGGTTGAACCCAGGGCCTCATGCTTGCATGGTTTTCAAGTGCTGGACCACTAAGCTGCACCCTCAGCCCATTTTTTTACTTTTTTGAGACAAGGTCTCGCTAAATTACGCAGACTGCCTCTGGTCTCGAACTTGGGATCCTCCTGTCCCCGCCTCCGGAGCCGCTGGGATTACAGGTGTGTGCTACCGTGCACACCAGACAAGAATCTGGAAGAATACTATATTAAACTGCTAAATGGTTGTCTCTGAGTGTGAGGCCACCTGTCTAGCTCTTCTCAATGAGGATGTTTTACTTTTATAAGCAGAGAACACAAGAAAGATCAGCTGGCACTGATAGCTAGGACCAGCTGGCAATCACGATGGCAGTAGGATTCTGAAACCATTTACATGTCCTTGCCCTCCACCGATTATCTTCCCTAGTTTTAAGGCAGCCTAAATACATTTGAAACCAAATACAAGGAACGGGTGAGGAACAGACCCCAGCAATGGATGGGGTGAGTCACTGGCCAGGTCTGGAAAAAGAAAGACTGAACTCATTGCCCCCCAGGTATTGCTTCTTTTTCTGTTTCATCTCTTCTGTATTTTTACACATGTACTCATTCCAAATTAATTTCAACCGATGCCTGAAGGTCCTGCTTTCTTCTGTTCTGTTTTTCCTGGATATTTAGTTATGCATCCATTTCCGCTTAGTTGGGTAGGAGCATTTTGCACCTGAGCCCAGGCAGACTAAATGCCACACCAAGAAGATTGCAGTAAAAATGCAGTAATTGCACGGAGCCAATATGTATCTAAGTTGATCTCCACATTCCAAAATTTATAGGAATTGTCCAGTCACAGGAACTGGCCTTTGGACTATTCTCTTATTCTCTTATTCAAGGAGTATGGGGAGAGGGGGACATTGTTCACGAACCCAGGCAAGAATCTTCCCAAAATGAGTGCTTTCATAACCTACAGGAAAAGTGGTATTCAGAGAAGATGGAGGTTTTTCTTTTAAAAGGAATAAAACACTGGAATGTGGCATATCCACAATAAAAGAGACAGCCATTAAAAGAACGTTAACAAAATGTTAACTAATGTGACAAAAACCATGATACAAATTTTATGACCAGTGTCATTGCCACTATCTAGAAAAGATATAAGATATTATGGCTAAAAGACCAAAATAGTAACCATGATGAAGGGGACAATGAATGCAATGGTCTAGATCTGGAATGTTCCCCATAGGTCCATGTGTCCCCAATGCAACCATGTTCAGAGGTGGTGGGCTCTGAGGAAGTGACTGGATCATGAGGGCTCGGACCTCACCAATGGTTCCTAATTTGATGAGGTATTGGGAGGTGATGGAAACTTCCGGGGTGGACCTAGATGAAGGTAGTGGGTTCTTGAGGGTATGCCCTTGGGGGCTACAGAGTCCCCAGCCCCTTCTTCTCCCTCTCCCTTCACTTCCTGGGAGCCATGTGAGGACCAGCTCTGCTCCACTGTGCCCCGTTCACCACGAGGCCCCACAGCAAACCCAAAAACAACAGGCCAAGCCACGGTGAATGGGAACCATGAACTGAGGGAATTCTTCCCTCCTTGTTTCCTCAGGCATTCTGCCACACTGTGCATTATTTATTTGTTGTTTATGATTTATTAATTTATTTTCCTTTGTTCATTTATCCACATTTCCAAAGATTTTAATAATGGATACACTCTAGCCGTACTTTTTTAAAACAAACTTGAAAAATGTAAACAAATCCACTCAGAATAGAAGCAAGTCTTTTTCTTAAGATCAATGACAGGAAAATCTCACACTAAGTCCCTGGATGGGCGTCAGTAATAATAAATGAATAGCTCTTGCCTTAAGACCATGATGGAATATTCTGTGTGTGTGTGTGTGTGTGTGTGTGTGTGTGTGTGTGTGTGTGTGACAGAGAGAGAAAACAGGAGTTTTTCTTTCACAATCCATTTGTTTTTAACCAAAAAAATGGGAAAACAAGGACGTCCTCAATATATGGTATATTTTATGGGGGTGAGGGACTTTCTGAGGGGTGCCACAGGGGATGATGTGTCATGAGAGACACACGATGGAGTACTTTACCTATATTTACCTTTGACCGAGTTATTTTCCAAATGCTTACCACTGTGAAAACACAATAAATGCTTTTTTCTTGTCCCCCCAGTGTACTGGGGATCAAAGCCAGGACCTTGTGAATGCTAGGAAGGGTTCTACCACTCAGCTGCCCCTCAAGCCCTATAAACACATTTCTGCCCCCTTTAAAAAAGAAAGAAAGAAAGAAAGAAAGAAAGAAAGAAAGAAAGAACATATTTATGCAAATACAGGAGATTAAAACCGAGTAGAGAGCAAGCAGATGTACTTTGAATTTAAAATTCCTGATTCTCAAGGACACAGACTCTGTGGATGTCACTGGGATTTGCTTGCTACCATCTTCTGCTTTTGTTCTCCAAACGGATACAAACAGAAACGCTTGGTCACCTTTTGCAGCAGAACCAAGGGGGCATCTGTCTTCCATGGCCGAGCAGCAGCCCGGCTCCCTTTCCCGGGCGTGTCCAATAGCTCTGCGCTGGCCCATTTCCTCCAGGGCAGCCTGCCATGGGCTGGGCAGCCTCAGATGCTGCACGCATGGTTGCCCAAGAGATGGGATTTCTCTCTGATCTACTGAACCATCGCCACATCCCAGACTAGATTTTTCTCTTCCTAAGATAGCTGTGCAGACACTGCTGGCTGGCACTGTGTGCCCCTGGCCCTTTGGGGGCTGTGCTGTTTGATGTATATATATAAAGAGATTTTGCCCACAAAAGCCTCTTTATTACACACTGTTTTCTCCCATGGCTCAGAATGTTTATTAATATTGGACAACAGAGCCAAGCTGGGGGAGAGGGGCCAGTCACTTCCTGGAAGGAAAACTGAACTCTATCCTTCCTGATTGGCCTTACCCCACCCATGAAACCTTGCTTCTCATTAAAAGTACAGCCAGGCCCACAGACCAAGAGCTCCTGGCTCCAAGCGGCCCAAGAGCAGCCAGGCAAGCTCAGGTTGCAGGCAGGAGAGAACAGGTAAGGAAGAGGATGCAAAACCTGGAAAACCACAGGGAAACAAAGACTCTGCCTCATCCACTCGCCCCACCTAAATCTCTCACCAGGTTTTTTTTTTTTTTTCTTTTCTTCCTAGTAGGTCTCTTCCCTTATAGGAACCAAGGGGGAAAAAAAGGCAGTCTGGGCCAGGCAGGCACACACCTGTAATCCCAGCGACTCAGAGGGAGGATCACAAGTTTGAGGCCAGAGGCAGCCTACGTAACTTAGTGAGACTCTGTCTCGAGATAAAAAAATAAAAACGGGGCTGGGGTGCAGCTTTGTGGCAGAGTGCTTGCAAAGTATGTGTCAGACCCTGGATTCAACACCCAAGTACCAAAAATAAAAAATAAAAAAAGATGGCAGCTTTGGGGACCACTGCAGAGTGTTTGATTTTACCCCACACGGAAGGATGGGATGCAGTGGTACAGAACCTACTTGGACCCACATAAGGTGGCCCTGGGGTGACCCGGGGCCTGCACACCAGGGGCGCAGCATATAGGCGGGGAGGGAGGACAGTGAGCAGCTGGTGAGATGAGGCTGGGGACGAGGGACTCACTGTTTGTCAGCATCTGCAGGTCTTCCACAGAGGGAGGAGAGGATTTCTTCTCATAAGGGATGACGGTGTTCAGATACTGCAAGACAAACAGGGCATGCAGGGCTGAGGTGCAATCCCCCTGGGTTGAGCTGTGGTGGACATGGCATGGGGATCAATCGTGCCTTTCTTTCACACTCAGGCTCTGACAAATCTGACCTTCAACCACTCTCATGGCCATCGGCACACCCCTGTTTCAGAACCCCTTCCCCCACCTTCTAGCGTGGGATCTCTAAAAGTAACACTCCCCCTGTTTACCCTCCTAGGAAGATTTTCCCTTCCTCTCAACTTCCCCATTCTTCCTACATTCGACACATTTTGGGGTAGCTAGAATCCGGGGGGGCTTTTCCTCCTTCAGGCTGAAAGCCAAGAACATCTCCAGGTGAGTTACTGTTTTTATCCTCTGTAGTGTAACTTGAGGAATTATTTCTCTTTTGTCAAAAATGACTTATCAACCCCGCCTAGGGGCCTAGATGTCAGATTTGCCCCCTCTGCTGGATGTGAGGTGCTCCTGCAACAAAACCAGCATCTGGGTGCCCAGTGACATCAAAGACCACCAGGCCAGAGAGATTTCCATAGGCCCGAGGGAGCCTGAGGTGGTGAGTGCAAGATCGCGAGATTTGCACGGGCATCTTGGTCCCGCCCCCGGAAGTGAGCGTCTGAGAACCTGCCCCGTCACTCTGAGACTTGGTTCTCACTGTTCTGGATGGAAGGTGTTCCTCAGATGTTCCTAATATCCCTTCTCATGCCACAGTTGTAGCTTTCTTACGCTTAGGATTCAGCTACAAACATGTTTAAAAGACATGCACATTTCATGAGTACTTAATCTACTATTTCAAACTTGCCTGTTCACAGACACCAAGTCTATTAGATTATGTGCCCCATGAGGGCAGGGTCCAGGACTTATCACACTTGCACCTAAGGAGGTAGCAACACAGCATAGCACATAATAGACACTCAGTGAAAGTTTTTGAACTCGGCCTTAATACTCAGAAATATATCTCATAGATGCTGTGGTTTGGGTTTAGCTCAGTTGGTAGAGTGCTGCTTTACGCTCTCTGAGGCCCTGGGTTCAATCTCCAGCACCGCAAAAATGGGAGAAGGACCTACACACCTACTCCTGAAACAACCTCGAAAAAATCTGTCATTGAAAACCCTATGAATAGCAAGGAAGCACTGACATAGTGCCAGGTATGGCACAGTGTCAAGGAGTGTTTTATTCTGTTGTACACAGGGTCACTATGGGTTGGACCCAACTCCACAGCACCTAACAACAACAGCAACAACAACAACATGGTTTAGGTATAATCTGAGCATCCCTCAAAGGTCTGTGTGTAAAGGCTTGGTTCCCAAGGTCATGGTATTGGGTGGTACAATGGACCTTTAAAAAGTGGAGCCTAATAAGAAGTCTTTAGATTATTGGAAACATACCCTCAAAGGAGATTAAGGGCCCTTGGAGTCTGTCAGTCTCTCTCTCTCTCTCTCTCTCTCTCTCTCTCTCTCTCTCTGCCCATCCCCCAGGCTTGAGATAGGACCACTCACCCCCCCCACACACTCACCCCATGATATGCCACCCTCACCAGAGGCCAAAGCAGTGAGGCCACCCAATCTTGGACTTGAACCTCCAAAACTGTAAACTACATAAAACTTTTGTCCTTATAACGTTAGTTGCCTCAGGTCTTTCATTGCAGTAATGCAAAGCTGACCAATACAGTAGGCAAGTTATTGACAAAATGGAGCCAACAAGGAGATGCTACAGAGTGGGTTACAAACAGAGCCAGGCAGCTGAAGAGGCAGTATTGGTGGCACTGGCTCAGCTGGAGATCCAATGAGACAGAGTTGATTAAACTCTATGACAACATCTTTCATGAAACAGATTCCCTTTTAATGCATGTTGTCATTAAAAAAACCTATTTCATAGATCTACCATTAGTGTTGGGTTTTAAGTTTTGTCCAAGTCCTAGAATACAGAAAGGCAATTAATTAACTAAGCAATTAATTCACTTTTGAAAGGTGCTTTCTGTTTTCCCTCAAGAGTGGAAGGAAATGTTAGGACTCCTTTGCTCAAACACTGGGATGGTTCTGGCGAGCCACCATCCCCCCATGTTGTTGGGGGGCCGAGATGCAGGAGTCTCAAGGCCAGCAGGAGCAGGGAGATGGCGCATACCTGTTTGTCAGTCCCTGAGGAACCGAAGGTCTGGCGGATGCTGCTCTGCAGGATGTTGGAGATGCCTTCCATGCTGAAGCGCTGGGGAGAGAGACACTCAAGAAGAGCAGAGGCTTCCTCTCCCAGGTCACCACCCTGGGGACCTCTGGGGCCTCACTCAGGCACCCAGACCCATCAGCTACCCTGCTGCCCCAGACAAATGGCCCACGGTGACTAAGAGTAAATGCAAGACCTTAGCTTACAGGGACAGGCCCGGATAGAAGCCTGGACTTTGTAAGAATAAATGGTAGTCTCAAAGATTCATCTCAAATCTCTTATCTCAGGAAGTTCTTTGGGGCCACTAGACCCTTTGCAGCCCCCAGTTTCCCTCACTTCATCCTCTGTCGTGTAAACAGAAAAATAAGGCACTACAGCAAATTTAGAGAGACGCTAATGTTCAGATCTTAGGGAAAAATAAAACTATCAACTATCAACTATCAGGGCAAGTGGAAAGCAACTGTCCTCACCTGAGAGACTTTTTTTCCCAAGATGCACAGGCCCTAGGCCTAATTCAGTAGGTCTGAGATAGAGCTAGGCAAAGACATTTTGAAAAACTCCTTAAAGCGTCCTACTGAGCGTCTCCCACGATGAACCATTGGTTTGGAGAATAGTGTCAATACACCAATAAGGCACCTAATCATTTTCAACCATGGAAACACCCTACCAACACCCTGTGCACACCCAAAAGACACCACACACGTCTCTGATCCAGGCCAGTGGCCGAGAGCCTGATCCAGATTCACCCGCTTTCCGAGGTCTAGCCTAGAGAACACAGGCCACGTGGGATCATTTCTTAAGGTTTATGCCTTTGCCCTCCAGTTAGATCAGGGCTTCCTGTGGGAGTCCAGGAGATAGGTGGTCCCTTCTCCCTCCTTCTGATCCTGCTGCCTGTCACAGGACTCCCCTCAAACAGCTGTGACCCAGAAAGCATTTACGAGTCCACTGCAGGGCGAGTATTGGGACCTGCACTGGCTGGGACCAGCAGCGGGCTGCGCCCGGTCGTCCCACTGGGTTGCTTACGTACTTTGAGAGGCATCTGGTTTCCCTTCTCTATGCGGCTGCTCTGCAGGCTCAGGCCTTTCTCTTTCCGCCTCTTTTTCATCAGTTCCCGCTGCTCCTTCTGCTTGTTCTGCACCTCAATGAGCACCGTGATGAAGGAGTTCTTCACTTCCTTCTCAAATTCCAGCTCGTCCCGGCGGGCCAGCTGGTGCACCAGCTCCTCGGAAAAGTCACGGATGGCGCCTTCCACCTGGTCTAGCAGCTCCGTCAGCTCAGCCCCAGACATGTGCCTCAGCCCTGCAGGGAAAGAGCATCCCGCAGGGGGCATCTGCAGCCAGGTCTGAGATGGGACTGCCCTAGGAGAGACCCCTCCCAACTCCTTAAAGATCCCCTGAAAAGCTTCACAATTTAGAGACAGGCCAGGAAGGGGGGCCCGACATTCATTCACACATGGAAGAAAGCACCGCACTGGAGGAGCACAGAGGAAGAAGAAATCATCTCCCAGGAAGCCTGTGGACTCTGCACACAAAAGCGTGGGTGGACGGGTGCCTGGCTTCTTGACCTCTTGTTCTCTGTCTACTCTGCCTCTGTCTCCATAATATTCCTCATGTGGAGCAGGTCAAGAACAGAGGAAGAAAACACTGAGAGGTGGTTTTCGGCATCTGTGCTGAAGAGCAATAAAAAAGGTGGTATTTATTCCCAAGGACTGATTAAGATGTAGCTGACAACAAAACAAGCAGACAATCTGTGGGTGTACGGTCCGGTGCCACGGTGCCCATATGCAAAAATACGGGGAGCATGTGGAAGACCGGAAATGTGCAGAGGAAAGTGAAGCACAGCCGAAGGAAACCCAGCGGGCTGCCACTGTCAGAGACAAGGGAAGGGGGCCTGAGATCATGAGACACAAATGACTTTAACTTCTTGTCCCTTAAGAGTTCTTCGTTTGTAATAGATTTTGGTGATGGAGAATAATTTGTCAGATAGCCCAACGTAGCTTGTTGTGTTATTGTTGTGTTGTGTTGTATTGTTCTAGTGGTATTAGCCAAAGAATCTCTTCTTGTAAGAAAGGAAAATGAGTAATGGATAAAAGACCCTAGGTATCCTTTTCTGGGATCACATTCAGTTCTGTGACCTGGGAAAGGTTACCCTCCCTGTGGATTATTTCCTCATCCTCATTTGTAAGGGTGAACATAGTATCTGCTCCTGAGACCTACTGTGAGATTGTTGTTGTTGTTGTTCGATGCTGTCAAATTGAGTCTGGCTCATAGCGACTCTGTGTACAACAGAACAAAACACTCCTCCACACTGTGCCATGCCTGGCACTATGTCAGTGTTCTCTGCTATTCATAGGGTTTTCAATGGTGGATTGTTTCAGGAGTGGGCTGCCGGGTCCTTCTCCCAAGCCTGTAGCACCTGGTATTCCGAGGTGGTCTCCCACGCAAGGGGTAACCAAGCCCAATCCTACTTAGCTTCTAAGATCTGATGCCAGGGTGGCACAGCTGTGACTCAAAGTAGTGAGTGGACAGGGTTATCATTATGATGATGATGATGATGAAGAAGAAACAGGGTCTTCCTATGTAGCCCAGGCTGGCCTCCTGTCTTAGCCTCTGGAATGCTGAGACTATAAATCAGTTCCACTACAGCTGGTGGATAGAGAGGATTTTTATATTCTGAGACCAGGTCTCAGTGTGGAGCCCAGGCTGAGCTCAAACTCTCAATCTTCCTGCCTCTCCCAAGTGCTGTGACTACAGGCATGCACCACCATGCCCGGGCTAGAGAGGATTGTATTTGGTCATGACCCAGGGCTGCAGATGTAGCTCAGGGGAAGAGTGCTTGCCCAGCATTTGGGAGGCCCTGGGTTCAATCCTTAGTGTCTCCCCCCTCACAAAATATATAAAAATAAAAAACATTTCCAACATAAAGAAATGGTTATGTGTGAGGTGACAGATATTCCAATTGCCCTGACCTGAGCATGGCACATTGTATACATATATTGAAATGTCACACTAAAACCTATGAATATGTACAACCGTGTGCTGATTTTAAAGTTTACCAATATTGTATTAATAAATAAATAAAATTGTCGGGAGCCATAGGCCTGACATGAGCTAAGGCAATGCCTGCATAAATGGCTATGTGACAGATGTGACCATAGCAGGAAGCTCTGCTACCTGTGGAATGAGGAAACAACACATCAGAGGCTCTGCTGAACTTTGTTGTCTCTTTAGCTACTATATTAACATGAGTATAGATCTGAACTTTGTTCCTTGATTGTATCTTTAGGATTAATCTGTTACTAGAAAGCTAACTAAGTTGATTGTAAACTTTATGACTGTTACAAAGTCCATTGCACTGCAGTTACCTTTGTGATCTATTTTTAGTATCTCCTTGAGTTGCTATATAAGCATGAGTATAGAGAATAAAGTTGAGCTCAAGACCATCAGTCTTGGCCTCTTCGTCTCCTTCATCCTCAGCTCTCCCCTTCACCCAATATGGGCCCCAACATAAAATAGACTTAGGGAACATCATTTAAAGCTTGTCCTTGACCAGTGGCATCTGTTATGTCTACTTCAGAATCCACTTCCTCTCCTTTTCGTTCCTGACCTTCGGTTTTGCTGATCTTCAGTTTCAGCTCACCCTGCCCTTTTGTTCTGCTCTTGGCGCCGTCCTCCTCCTTCTGTTTTTTGCCATTTCACTGCATCTCAGCTGTTTTCCCGAGGCCTTTGCTGGACACTTCTATGTTTGGGCCCTTTGTGTGCCTAAGAATGGCCGACTGCGGTGGCTGTGAATGCACCCGGCTAGCCAAGTCCCCTGCATCACCCAGCGGTTCGGCCACTGCCACCGTCCCTCTGCTCTGCAGGCCCCCAGAGCTTGGCTATCAGTGTGCCGTGCTCGATCACCACCACTTCTATGCTGCATTTGGACATTTTCACCAGGACCAACCCAGCTTCTCTCTTTGTGGTTTCCAAGTTCCCGTCACCCCACATGGGGCCCTCTCCCCAGGAACAGGGTGCCTCCTGCAGCATGGGCGCCCTCATCCCTGCAGACCAAAGGATTGTATGCTTGATTCTGCTTTTGCTGTATTTCCTTTCTTTCACTTCACATTTTGCATGCTCATAATTACTAAAACGGGCTGGGATTTAGCTCAGTTGGTAGAGCGCTGCACTGTAGTCTCTGAGGTCCCAAGTTCAATTCCCAGCACCACAAAAATGGGAGAACAGCCTGGCAAGCCACTCCCAAGACAATCCTGAAACAGTCAGCCATTGAAAACCCTATGAGGGTCGCTATGAGTCAGATACCGACTCGACGGCACCTAACAACAATAACAATTACTAAAACCCTGTGTCAGAGTTGTGTGACATGGGGATTAAGAGTTTGGACTCTGGAGTTAACCTCCCTGGCTTCAGGTCCTGGCTGCAGCCCTGATAATATATAGGAGATGTGAGGGCAAGCACAAATTTAAAAGAGGCTAGACTCTCCTCTTTGAAAATAAGGGGAGAGAGCTCTGTGGTACATATCACACTTACCACACAGGCATTAGGCTCTGGATTGGATCCTACAACTCCAAAAAATAAATAGGAAGGAGACTTTTCCTCTCCTCCACCTGCCTTTTCTTTCAGAATTTCTTTGTATGTCTTTTCCAATGTCCATTAAATGTTTTAATGGCTAAATAAGCCTCCTACTATCTCCATAGTTCCCAAAGGTTTCCTCAGGGGCCTGGGAGCTACTGCTTTGAAATGTAATCATCAAGGAAGATAAATCCTAATCTCCCACTGTTCTGGAAGCAGAGCGCCCTGACTCACCACCTGACTCCAAATTGCAAAACCTACTTAATGTAATGGGTTCCATCCACTTAGCTGTAGAGAAGAGGGAGATTTCTTCTGATCTTTGCCACCCTAGTGGCTTGCCTGTAATTCAGATTCCATTCTTGTTTAATGCTTACTCAATAATAAAATCGTTTTCTTTGTCTTCTACCTTTTCGGAGAGGATTTTTTCTGGGTGGCGATTTTATTTTCAATTCTATTTCTTCAACAGTGCCCTTGGACAAGTCACTTAACCTCTAGAAGACAGCTCAATTTGTGTGGGGCTGGAGTAAAGTTGGTGTGAGATTATGCATAAAAAAAAATCTTAGAATAGCCTAGTGTGTGTTGGGGCGGGGGTACACATCTGTAATCCTAGCACTTGGGAGGCTGAATCAGGAGGATTTTCTCAAGTTCCAGGCCAGTCTGATGGACATAGTGAGTTCCAGACCAGCCTGTGCTATTCAGGGAAACCATGTCTCAAAAAACCAAAAAAAGAAAAAATTTTTTAAATAAATAAAAAGTCTTAGAAAAGGGTTTAGCACACAGAAAACATTCTGAAATTGCAAGCTATTGTTACCTTTTGTATTTTTTTCATTGATTTTAGGGTAGCATCATTTATTGCTTTTGGACAGTGGTTTGGATCTCTTCCACTTAATCTGCTTTAGTCTTGTTTGGTTAGCTTTACCATTTAAATTTTGCTCCACTTCTTTTTTGTTTGCAAAAATGCTAAGTTCTGTCCTGATGCCAAGCAGGGAAGGTGTTCGAGAGCCTCTGCTCTGAGGCAGTGACCGAGGTTCTGCATGAGCAGTGCCTGGCACAGGACGAGCACTTCAACCTCAGTAAGCCCCACCCCAGGGCCCTCACCTTCATAGGACCAGTTGTTGTTGAAGGTCTGCGTCAAGGCCTGCATCTCCTGCAGCAGGACGGAGTCTGCCTGCGATGAGGTTTCGCCCTCATCCTCCTCCTCTAGGACCTCCTCTTCCTCCTCAGGATCCGGGGAGTTCTGCATCATTTCCTCGATCTCCTCGATGACCTGTGGAGGGCACAGGAGAAAGCACTGACTCTGTTCCCTGAGAAGGGGCACAGCCCCTTCAGTGTGAACCCGTTGAGGACGGTTCTCATTTGCTATCCATAAAATTCCTGAAGCAAACTGGTTTCTTAACAAACATTGAGTAATAAAAATAGACTCGACCAAGAATTTACACACTATCATTCTTTAATGGAAAACACCCCTCCATTTAAAACCTCTTCCAAGAGCTCCATTTAGACGATTGTTTTATTGGAAAGAAATGACTCTTTCAGGAAACCAAACAGAGCTGCCTGAAAGGGAACATTTACTTCAATTTGCCGAGCATTTGATTTCTAAGTGGGAAAATCTTTTATCCACCCAACTCTAATACAAAATCTAGTCCATTAATTGTCACAATAAATGGACTGGGGTGGGGAGGAAGGTTTCCCAGACCAACTCAAAATGTGGAGGAAAACAGCTATTTCTCCAGAATTCACCTGGATAGAAGCTGACGCTGCCCAGGAGCAAGTGAAAATAAAGACAGTAAAATCATAGAAAGATAGGTGGGATCTGAAGAGCAGAAACTAGATAAAAACCTCAGCTCTGATGTTGATTATTGATGGGCCACAGCACCTAGAAGTAGAGGATAAAATTAGTTCCCTGCCAAAAGGAACAAGGGTGACTACTGCAGCCAATAATTCTTTATACACAAAGAAGAATGCAATGAGCAAAGCCCCCACGTGAAGTGAGTCTGCAGCATTTAGGGCTCTGTCTGCTCCTGATGCTGTGAGGGCCTCTGTTTCTGTGGTCACTGGATGGTGGTCTTGTAAGTAAGTTTCTGCCTGTTAGGCTGGACCTCCGGCAAGGGGCTTAGGTCTCCTTTAGAATAATTCCTATTTTTATTCGCAAACCTTCTCCAGTCTACCACAGATGTAGGGGTACCTCCGTTGGACTACTGAAAGCCATTTTATAGACTGCAACCAAATGACACAAACTTCCTGTAGGATTTTAGGGGCTAGTTTCTCTGAGAGTATTTCTCTTTGAATCCACATCATTGAATTATAGTTCCTCTTGCCAAGTCACAAGCATGACTATCAGTTCTGTTTATCTGATTCCTTTCAATCTATTTGTCAGCTGTTTCAAATCCCACTTAAAAAATAAAATAAAACAAAGAAAAATTTAGAACCCAAATTCTACCTTTTTACTGCAGAGATGAATAAGCGCCTCTACTAAAAGGCACTTGCTGGCACCGACAGCTCCCTATGGAGCATTTGCAGAACAACTTGGTGAAAATTTGCATGGTGTCTCACCTAAAATAAGCACTCACAGATATTTGGTGACCAAATAGTTGAATAAACTGGGCACCATGGCACGTGCCTGTAATCCCAGCAACTCGGGAGGCTGAGCCAGGAGGATCGCGAGTTCAGTGCCAGAAACAGCCTATGCAATTTAACAAGACCTTGTCTCCAAATTTTAAAAACTTAAAAAGGGGTTGGGGGTGTAGCTCAGTGGCAGAACACATGATTGAGGGCCTGGGTTTGATTCTCAAACCAGAAAAAACAAAAGAAAAAAGAAAAGAAAAGAAGAGATGAATAAAGAATCCAGAGACTCAACATTATCCTCCTTAAGTAATAAATTAGTAAAACTAAAATATAACTATATACTCAGTCAAATGTGAAACATTGTATCTGTTTTTCACAGACACACACCTCTCTGAGACTCCTTTTGGAAAGCTAAAAATTTTCAGCATTCTGTGAAATGTGAGGAAAATATCCACCACACCAAAGCCTCATCAGTCACTTCTCTTCGAGGAAGAACAGATATTTGAGACCCTCATTTAAGTGTCCTGTCTCCAAGCGCAAGGAATTGGAAGAGGCTAAACAGGAAATGAAGTCAATAAACGCTAGGCCTACCTCTGGCTGTTATCAAACACTGACTCTAATCAACCCCAGTGATGGAAATTATGTTCAGGTTCACTGCAGGCAGTTAAACTGGGGTCTAAAGAGAAAGTAACCCCTTATCAAAAGATATCCTGAGTTATCAACACGGCCACCCAGAGAGCAAATATCTTTCTTTAACCTTTTTCTCTGTCAAAAAACCAAAAGGTCCTAAGACCTAGAGAGAAACTCTTACCTGATCTGCTGTGAGTAGAGGCTCCTCGTTGATACCGGAATCGTTCTCGCTCTTCTCATTGAACTCTTCCTCCTCCTTCTCATGGATCTGGTGGGGAGGGGACGATGGAACTCTGAATGACCAGCAGCAGCGCCAGGATCCCCTCTGGTCTCTAGACTGGGTAACACTGAGAGGCCACTCCAGCCACCTGCTGTCTTAAGAGGGAAGCCACAGAGGGGCCTGAGCTTCAGCCAGCTCCATGTGTGCCCTACACACAGCAGGCACCACTAAGCCCAACGTGGTCAGACACAGACAGGAGGGCAGGGGTGGCCAGCACCGTTCTGACCCAGAGGGATCGGCACTGTTCTTAAACACGCAGACAGGTCATTCTTGGGTAAACCAGGAACTTTATTAAGGTAAGTGAGGCTGTGACCAACTCCTGCAGCAAAGACACACTCACTTCATTGTTGTTGTTGTTGTTGTTAGGTGCTGTCAAGTCGAGTCTGACTCATAGCGACCCTCATAGGGTTTTCAATGGCTCACTGTTTTCGGGATTGCTTTGGCAGTAGGTTGCCACATCCTTCTCCCATTTTGCAGTGCTGGGAAAGAACTCGGGACCTCAGAAACTGCAGAGCAGCGCTCTACCAATTGAGCTAAATTCCAGCCTACTCACTTCATTAAGGACTATCAATCTGGGGGCATGGTTCCAGATCTTATCTTAGTAGGCATTTTAAGAGGTGGGTTGTCTTAGAAATTGATGAAATGTCATCCCATTATCGGCATGATAGCTAGTGGACAACCTGATAACTCAACAAGGGACATACCACTGCACAACCTGACCACATGGAAACCACATGGACCAAAGGATAAAACAAACAATAAGAAAAATATTGAAAGGAGAAATCCATTTAGCCATTTGTCTTGTGTGTCCAAAATTCCATAATCCTAAGTAAGATTCTAGAAGTTCACAACCATTGAGACTCTAGATGTTTAAGTCCAACAGGACAGGCATAGCCTATCTGGCCCCACTGACCATACCCCAGACTGCATGTGGGTCTGGTATCTATATTCAAATCCCACACAAATTTAATCACCTAATCACTTAACAAGCTCTACTTCCAGAAGCCTGAGTTGAAGTCATACAGAGGCTGACAAGAGAGATTCCAGGAAATCCCTCTGCAAGGCCACCTCTCATCCAGGGACCAATCCTCCTTGCTTGCCAAGAGCTGGCCCGCTGACCGCCCCTCACCCCAGGATAAATTCTTTCTTTCTAATAGGAAACACCCCAGTTTTAGTCCCAGCAGTCAGGTTCTTGGCAGTCTGTCCACAAAACTTCTTCTTTCTTTGAGTTTCACGTTGCCAGATACCCCAAACCACACACATCACCTTCTCTCTCTGTTTGCTTAAAACCAGGTCTGTGTCATTTAAAAAAAACAAAATTAAGCAGATATATCTTGAATACCATCTGTGCTCGACCTGGAGAAGGGCAGGACAAGAAGGTGAGGGACTCATTCAAGGCATGTCAGATGGTGACTTCCATTTCTGCTGTGGAGCCCATGTGCTTGCGCCTCTGCCAAGTCTACCACCTGAGGTAGCTGCTAGGTTTCTGCAGCTCCCCACTAAGCAGAACAAAATTCCCAGGACCACAGTTGGCTCCCAACTACACTCACACAGCAGAACTTCCCAAGGGGCAGACAGTCCTGGGGTAATGTCTGGCTCTTACAGGGAAATAGAGGGGTTTGTTTTCTGTTTGGGTTACTTTTTATAAGTCTCTGACAGCAACTGTTAATTATATCTAAGATTTGGGGGTAAGGGTTTGGTATTAAGTCTACTTTAAAAATGTAATGTTTAGTTGGGCTAGTGACACAAATCCAAATTAGTGATTCCAAAATTTAGGAGGCTCAGGCAGGAAGATCTTGAGTTTGAGGTCAGCCTAGGCTACATATAGATACCCTGTATCAACAACCTGAGGGCTAGGGATGTAGCTCATTGGTAGAGTGCTTGCCTAGTGTGCACAAATATGGCCAATTATAGTGGGTTTACTTCTCTGACTATTAATGTTACACCTTTCAACTATACCATCTCCCTTCCCAAGTTTCTCCCTCAGAGGCTAAGGTAGGAAGGAAGCTTTTAGGGAAAGATCCTTCTGGTTATCCAAAGGTTAATGAACCTGGGCTGTGGCCTGGACAAAGGATTCCTAGAACTTTCTCTCCCATCCCCATCTCAGGCACAAAGCCTATATGTCTGAATTGTCAGAATAAGGTAAAGACACCAGAAAATCAATTATAAGCTCATGAAAGCCACTGTTATGGGAGCTATACTCACCTCTTATTTTCTCAGATCTCAGAAATCTGCCACTAAAAAGTGAAATGAAAGGCCAGGTGCAGGGGCACATGTCTGTTCATTCCAGTGACTCAGGAGGCTGAGGCAGGAGGATCGCCAGACATAGCCTCCATAACTTAGCGAGACCTTGTCTCAAGATTAAAAAAAAAAAAGAGGAGGGGGGACTGGGGTGCAGACCAGAGGAAGAGCACTTGCAAAATGTATGAGAGGTCCTGGGTTCAACCCACAAGTACCACAAAAAAATGAATAGATAAATAAGCAGCGTACAGAAAGCATTCCCAAAAAAGCCTTGGCTCCTTCCCTCTTCTACCTGTGGCTCATCCTTACCTGCTGCCCCTTGGGTTTCACCACATCCCTCCGTCCCTGGCCTTTGCTCCTCCTTCTCTGGTGTTTGGTCTTGACTCTCCCGCCCTGCCTCACCTACACCTGCTTCCCTCGATCCTGTATTTTCTTCTCAATCCTACCAGACTCTGTTCTGCTCTAATCAATTCTGTCACTTCTCCATAAGCCCTTTTCCCTGTATGTGGGCTGCTTACCTTCCTTGCCTCCCTCAGCAGAACACTATCCTGTGCAGAGGGGAAAGCTGGAAAACTAACAGAGCAAGGGAGAGGAAGGTTTTGAGAAACAACAGCGCTGCACTATGTGGCCACTCTTATTTCTCGAATGTGACAGACAAGAAAGTTGCCACAGGGCATTTCCTTGGCTGCTTGTGCTGCCACGGGAGAAGTGTAGGCCAAATTCGGTCCTCCAGCCAGGTCATGCGGGGCTGAGTTTCACCGGGGGCTAGACCCGCTTGCTCGTTGTTTAAGTGAACTAGGTTCTTCTAAGAAAAATCGTCCTTCTAAGTCCCTTCTTCCTAGAATCCCAAAAGGGGCCAGAGTAGACAATTCAGCAAGCTGCTTCTTCCTCCTGCCTAGGAGAAAGGGTGCACCTCAGAGCTGTCACCTGGCAGCTTCAAGCTTCAAAATGAGAGCCGAGCCTGTCACACTGCTAAATCTTACTGCATGGTCATCTGAAGGGGGGGGGGTTAAACTCTTCTGAATCCCTGTGCCCAGGAATGACTCTTAACTGGTGACTTTTGCTAAAGCATTCCATGATTCCCTTCACAGAAAAGGGAATTTCAGCTGGGCACAGTGGTGCACACCTGTAATCCCAGCAGCTTAGGAGACAGAGGTAGGAGGATCACAAGTTCGAGACCAGAGGCAGTCTGTGTAACTTAGCAAGACCCTGTCTCAAAAAGTACACACACACACACACACACACACACACACACAAATGGGCTGAGGGTGCAGCTCAGTGCTCCAGCATTTGCAAAGCATGCAAGCACGAGGCCCTGGGTTCAACCCCCAGTACTGCAAAAAAAGGGGGGAGGAGGGGAATTTTTACTGCATGTGTAACCCTTTGCATAATACTTCCCTCCCTTACTACTACTGACTGATTCACATGTGCAGTTGCCTCCCTGAGTAACATTAAGAGAACAAAGAGAGCCAGGGCCATGGCACATGCCTATGACTCCAGCAACTTGGAAGGCTCAGACAGGAAGATTGTGAGTTTGAGGCCAGAGGCAGCCTGTGCAACTCAGTGAGACCCTGTCTCAAAATAAAATTTTAAAAGGGCGTGGGGTTGCAGCTCAGTGGTGGAGCACTTGCCTAGCCTGTGTAAGGCCCTTGATTCAACCCTCTTCCCCAGTACTTGGGGGTGCAGGGAGTCAAACAAAGATATATTCTTTTACCTCCAGAAAAAAAAAAAAGAAGAAGAAATCCATCAATATGTCTCAGCCCAAGGAAAAGGCAACTGTTGTCCCTTTTATGCTTATGAACAACCGGGAAACATCTGTGTGGGTTAAATCAATGGCTCTGTATGCCCAAAGAAAGAGGTTCCAGAGCATGTTCAAGAAATATTTATTGGAAGAATTAATGGGCAAACAACAAAGAAAGGACTGAAGGGTGGTGCTATGATCATCTGAGCCCAGTCCCACTTCTGGACAACTTAGCTTCTTCCTCCTCTGGAGAATGGGCAGATGTAACATAATATCTTGGACTCTCATATCCTCTTGACCTAGACAACCATGTGTGCCATGAAATAGAGGTGATAGAAGTCAAAATAAACTGTATTTTACATCACAGCCAGGAACAGAATAGGCTGGTTCATTGAAACACCCAACCTGAGTTGTTTTTGTTGTTAGGTACCCTCGAGTCGGTATCCGACTCATAGCAACCCTATGTACAACAGGAGAAACACTATTGTCAGTGCTTCTCTGCTGTTCATAGGGTTTTCAACGGTGGGTTGATTTTTGGGAAGGGGTTACCAGGTCCGTCTCCCAAGTCTACAGCAGCTGGTATTCCCAGGCAGTCTCCCATCCAAGTACTAACCAGGCCCGACCCTGCTTAATTTCCAAGATCTGACGGGATCGGAGCTACAGAGCTATGGCTGCAGGCCTAACCTGAGTAGATAGCTGATAAATGATAATGATACATATAGAGGTCAAGCATATTATTGTGACCTAAATCCGTGAATGCATGCTTATTTATTCATCAGGCTTCTATGTAATGCCAAGCTTCTATCTTGGACCTCTAATAATTAGAGTTCCACAGAGTCTTTCTTGTAGCATCCACATTATAACATGATTGATTTATTTAAAGACAGGTTCTTGCTGTGTAGCCCAGTCTGGCCTCAAACTCATGATCCTCCTGCCCTAGGCTCCTGAGTGCTGAAAAAACATGTGTGCACCTGGTCTGTGACATAATTTTTGAAGTGGTTTCCTGTTTGTATTTCTTTGTGGTAGAAGAAGGATACACAGCAAATTGAGCACACTGTTATCTCCTCTTCCTCCCCAACCCAGAATAAAGTGGGAGTAAAGAGATCAAAGAAGAAAACTCCACAGGGACAAAGTGAACAGGAGAAGGGGCACCCAGAGACAGGCCAGAAAGCAGCCGCTGTCCCAGGGCCTGGAGAAAAGTCTCCCCACTCCCCACATGGGAGGAAGCTTCAGAGGCAACGGGATTCATGTTGAAGATGCTGAAGGCTTGGGAATGCAGCCCTTGGTGGGAGTACAGGTGGGGCTGAAGGAGGATCTGACGGGTCTCTTCACTGTGGCAGCTGGCCCCCGGCTCTCTCTTCCCACTCTGCATAGAACACAGCTCCCATCCGCTCCCCTGCAGAAGGGCTGGAGATTTCACTCTGAGCAGGCTGAACTAGTGAGGTTCCCGACTCAGAGATGCCAGGCCACTCAAAAGTGTGGGGAGAGCTGGGCACGGTGGTGCAGGCTTGTAATCCCAGCGGCTCTGGAGGTGGAGGTAGGAGGACTGCAAGTTTGAGACCACAGGTAGTCTGAGTAACTTAGTGAGACCCTGTCTCAAAAAGTAAAAATGGGCTGGAGGCGCAGCTCAGTGGTCCAGCATTTGCAAAGCATGCAGGCGCAAAGCCCTGGGTTCAACCCCCAGTACCACAAAAAAAAAAAAAAAAGGTGCGGGGAGGATTCTTATCAAAAACAGAGGGGCTAAGTGACAATCTTCAGTCTCACCAGAAAGCAGAGAGATCCCTGTTTTCCCTCCCCAAGGAGGCTCCCAGGGCATTGGCAGGCAGGCCTGTTCACAAGCAAGACACCAGAAGACTGCGGTATACTGCAGGTCTGCAGATACATGCCGGCTTTCAGGATCTCCAGGCAAAACAAAAGGCCCTTACTCATTAATAGTGTGGGCCAGCAGGGGCAAATTCAATCCCACAAAATGGGCTCAGTCTTCTAGTACCCAACTTTTAAACAAAACAGACATGCTCAAGGATTGCCAGACATGTGAGAACAACTCCCAATGTGAAACAAATAAGCAGAAAAGGGAAATCAAAAGCAGCATAGAGAGCAGAAGAAACCCCTGCTAAGAAACTGTCATGCCACCCTTCAAGGGATAACAGCAAGCTTTGCATCCTTGCCTCATGAAACTGTTTAGAAGAGTTCATCAGAAAGCTAGAAGGCCCTCTTACGCATTAAAAGTATGATTGGAACATGTAGGTCTTTTAATGAAGTTGGGGGTGGAGGAAATCCCCTGGAGAATAAAATAAGTAGAAAAAAAACGGAAGTCCAGAAGCTTAGTTAGAGAGGTCCAACACCTGAATAAAAGAGTTCCAGAGAGCAAAGAGGAGGTGACCACTTTAAGACATCTCAGAGTAAGTAGCCCTGGCTCTGCTCCTCCTGCCATAGTAACTACTCATCAGGACAAAATCTATGAGTCAATTGTTTTCAGGCACTGGATACAGGCGGTGCAAGGCTGTGATCCCTGAATGAAGAGAAAAGCATGAGCTAAATGAATGCTGGAAGAATTCTGTATCCTGTGGCCCTACACTATAAGAAAGCCTGTAAAAAGTCTCGGGGGCCGAGAAGGAGTGATAAAAAGTCAGATCTGGAAAGAAAGAAGAACATCAGATATAGTTAAAAAAAAAAAAAAAAAAAAAAAAAAAAAAAAAAAAAAAAAAAAAAAAAAAAAAAAAAAAAAAGAACATCAGAAATAGTTAAAAAAAAAAAAAGAAAGAAAGAAAGAGAAAAAAAAAGGAAAATATTTTCTTTTCCTTAATTTCTCATATAAATAATTTTGTATCACAGAGTATAAAATGTTAATTGAAATAAAATATATGACCACCATAGGACAAAGGGTCAAAGGCATAGACTTCAACCGTTGGAAGTTTTATATTCTATGTGAAGAGGCACAACGTTTCTTCTAAATAGACTATGATACCTGGATAACATAGTGCAATCCCTAGAAAAACCACTTTTAAAAAAAATAGCCGGGCATGGTGGCACACACCTGTAATCGCAGCAGCTTGGGAGGCAGAGGCAGGAGGATAGTAAGTTTGAGACCAAAGGAAGTCTGCATAACTTAGAGAGACCCTGTCTCAAAAAGTAAAAAAAAAAAAAAAAGGGTTGGGTGTGCAGCTCAGTGGTCCAGCACTTGAACAGCGTGCAAGTGCGAGGCCCTGGGTTCAACCCCCAGTACCACAAAAAAAAAAAAAAAAGAAAGAAAGAAAGAAAAAAAAAGAAAACAGAGCCAGGCAGGGCTATTCAGAGGCCTGAAGCAGGAGGATTCAAGTAAGAGGCCAGCCTGGGCAATTTCATGAGATGCTGTGGGAAGAAAATCTTGATGGTAGTGATGGCTTCACAAATGTACATACATGTCAAAACTTTTAAAGTTATACACGTCACTATGTGCAGTGTATTAGGTGTCCATTGTCCTTTAATCAAGCTATGGACTAAACAGGAAACCACAAAATAAAGTAAAAGAACATTCTACCATGACCAAGTTGGGATTTTCTCAAGAACACAAGGTTGATTTAATATTTGAAAACTAAGCATGTGGTTTAACACATCAACATAATGAAGGAGAACTACGTAGTCATCTCAATAGAGTCAGAAGACAGGAATAGTTAACCTGTAGAAAACAACACAAGGACACGTGCCAGAATATAAGGCCATGAGCTTCCAGGGTGAGAGGGCCCAGAGAGCACAATATAATGCATACTGAATGAAAAAAAAAAACTCACCATAAGGCACATTATTATAAAATTTCAACTGAGAAAGGAAAAAAAAAAGAGAACATCCAACATACTAAGAACTTCTAGAACAAATAGAAAATCAGAATGGACTTGGTGCCTGTCAACAGCAACTGAACTCTTTTTTTTTTTTTTTTTTTTTGGTGGTACTGGGGGTTGATCCCGGGGCCTCACACCTGCATGCTTTGCAAGTGCTGGACCACTGAGCTGCACCCCCAGCCCTTTTATTTTTTTTCCTTACTTCCTGAGACAGGGTCTCACTAAGTTACATAGACTTCCTCTAGTCTCGAACTTGCGATCCTCCTGTCTCCGCCTCCCAAGCCACTGGGATTGCAGACATGCGCCACCACGCCCAGCTAACAGCAACTGAACTCTTGAGGAGAACAATGATTTCAGAATTCTTAGTAAAAGTTTTTTGTGGCCTAGAATGTATATTAAATACACCTCTACCCAGTGCTTGAGAGGCTGAGGCCAAAGGCCAGCCTAGGGTACATAAGACTCTGTCTCAAAAAAACAGACAGCAACAACAAAACACAACTGTCTTGAACTCAAGTCTAACAGGTGATTAAAGATGTTTTTGTGTATTCTAAAAAAATATATATTCCTCGGCACCCATTTTTCAAGAACACACTGACTTTTTTTTCCAATCAAAATAAGGGGCTATATCCAAAAGGGTTAAAATAAGGCCCCTGGGGGACAGGAGAGAAAAGCAAGGACTCTCAGCATCCTAGGACAGCAGAGGTTCTGCAGATCTAGTGTGCAACCATGTCAGTTCGTAGCAGAAAGATGGGGGGATGTTCTCCAGAAGAATATTCAATTGATAGCATATCTGGTTTTTAGAAGACTGAGGCAGGTAGATCATGAATTCAAGGCTAGCCTAGATAACTAGTCCAACACTGTCTCAAAAAACAAACAAAAAGTTATCAGATTTTTAAACCATTGTTTTGTTTTGTTTTGCTTTTTTCATTTTCTGATGTTCAGCATTTTTATTATTTAGCTAGTTAGTTAGCTTTTTAAAGACATTGATCTCACTAGATAGTCTAGGCTGGCCTTGAACTCAATCTTCCTGACTCAAATTTCCCAAGTGCTGAGATAACAAGCATGTTGCTACCTTGCCTGCCTTGCTCCTCCTCCTTCTCCTCCTCCTCCTCTCCTCCTCCTCCTCCTCCTCCTCCTCCTCCTCCTCCTCCTTCTTCTTCTTTTTAATATTTGGCATTTTATTTTATTTTATTTTCAAAAGGTTAAATTTATTTATTTGGAATTCAAAAATTCCAGGTTGTATTACATCAGTTATTCTCTAAATCCTTTTATTTTCTTTAAATCCCACTTTAGGATTTAATATAGAAATCTCTGATCACAAGAACACCAGAAATAAATATGATCCAAGGTTGGTAGTGCAAATGAAAGAACACAGGTTTTGAATGGCTACCCTAAGCCATAGTTAAGGGGATTAGAGGAACCATCGAAGCCTTAGCCTAACGCATAAAAGAAAATTTGGGGTTGAGAGAGGTGGAGAACAGAATTGCTTGAGATGTTACAAATCTTTCTGTGGGGAGAGCCTGCACCTTAAGAGGTTAGCCAATCCTTAGAGATTGTAAGAGGCTCAGCTGAGAGCATGCCCTTGATATGCAAACTATCCATACAGAGCCACAGTTCTCAGGGCTAGCATGGGCACCTCAATAACCATCCTAGGCCAGGGCCCAGGTAAGAGGGACCCACCACTATAGCTCAATGCCCACTGCAATTGTTTAAACTACCCAATCATAAACTGTTTACACCTTCCCCGGGAAAATCCAATAAAAGAGATGGTGAAGGGTCTCCCCTGACCCCTCCTGCCCCCTGTCTGATGTTGGTATTTCCCTAGGTGGTTCCATGGGTCATGCCCTGCCTCCTGTTTCTAGAATTTGTAATTACAACCAGCTCTGCTTATCTACAAATTCATCTTTCTCAGATTCAACCAGCCACAGATCAAAAATATTTTTTAAAAAAACTGCATCTGTATTGAACGTATGGAGACTTTCTTCTTGTCATTATTCTCCAAACAATATAGCACAACTACTTATACAGCCTTTGCACTGTATGAAGTATTATAAGTAACCAAGAGATGATTTAAGATATCTGGGAGTATTGCATAGCTTATATGCAAATGCTACAGCATCTCTACATGGGACTTGAGCATCTGTGCATTTTGATATCGGTGAGGAGTCCTGGAATCAATCCTCCCCTCCCCCACAAGGGACGCCTGAACATGACCTTTGTTTTCCTCCCATGTACCTCCCTTTGTGGCCGCACCTGACTGACCAGCACATGAAAGAACACAGATGGCCACATTGTGAGCTTTACACGTCAGCCAGAGTTTAGAGTTCAACTAATGATCGATACAGTGGAAACTAAGCTAGGAGAAAAACCAGGTAATTCTTGCCCCATTTGGTGGTGCATGCAATTTGGGAGGAGGTGGAGGCAGGAGGATTGAGATTTCGAGGCCAGAAGCAGCCTGCGTAATTTAGACTCTGCCTCAAATGAAAAAAAAAAAGACTCGGAGAACGGCCCAGTGGTAAAGTACTTACAAAGTATATGTGAGGTCCTGGGTTCAACTCCCAAGAACCTCCAAAAAAAAAAAAAAAAAAGGTAATTCTTAACCCCAAGATAAATCAAAAATTGTATAAGAGAGGAAATATTGCCAGAAGTAGTATGCATATAGTTATAATAGTGTACATATTTAATGTAGAGCTAACTATAAATTGGCTATGATCTTTTATGACAAAGGGGAAGTGGTTAAGTGTAAGTATTGCGGTAGAATAAAAAAATTAAATCTTAAACTGGGCATGGTGGCACACATTTATAATCCCAGCAACTTAGGAGGTGGAGGCAGGAGGATTGCAAGCTTGAGGCCAGAGGAAGCCTGCATAATTTAGTGAGACCCTGTCTCAAGATAAAAACTTTTTAAAAGGATTAGGGGTGGAGCCAGTGGTAGATCCCTTGTGAGTATGTCCAAGGCCCTGGGCTCAACACCCTAGTACCACAAAAAAAATTAGATCTTCATCTTCCATAATACAAAGCTAATAGACAACAGCCCAAACCGATTTTCTCATTTCCTTACTTATTATTTCTTTCTTTCTTTATTTATGTGCTAGAGATTGAACACAGGACCTCTGGCGTGCCAAGCTCTGCTACTCTACACTGACCTACATCCCCTAGCTCAAAAGCTGATGGCTTTTAAAAATTAAAAAATAAATGCAATATGAATGTGCTCCAATGACATTAGAAAACTGGAGCTCTATGGCAGAGCAAAGCAAAAACAAAACAAAAACACCTAAAAGAAATTAAAGTGAAGCTGGAGATGCAGCTCAGAGATAGAGCATGTATCTCGAATGCTTGAAGCCCTGGGCTCAATCCCCAACACCACAAAAATAAATAAATAAGTAAATAAGTGAATCAATAAAAGTGGTTGCCACAACGGAGTAGGAAAAGACAGGCAAAGGGATCGACTTACATTATTTGAAAAATATCATTTGCCTCTTTAAATCTATATACATGTGTTAAAGCAAAAGGGACTCTCCTAACTGGGCGCTGTGGCGCATGCCTGTAATCCCAGAGACTTGGGAGGCAGAGGCAGGAGGATCGCAAGTTCAAGACCAGAAGCAGTCTGCGTAATTTAGCAAGACCCTGTCTCAAAAAATAAAAAAATGGACTGGGAGTGCAGCTCAGTGGTCCAGCACTTGCAAAGCATGCAAGCGCGAGGCCCTGGGTTCAACCCCAAGTACTGCAAAAAAAAAAAAAAGAAACAAGAAAGGACTGTCTTGCAATCACAATTCCATAGTGTGTATAATATTTAATTAAATTACTTAGTTACAGTCACAAAGACAAGCATGAGCAAGCTTCAGAATAAACAACTGACTCTTGGCAAAGCACCCCTAAGTGGAAGGTGTCAGGGCTCACACCAGAGAGACTGCCCAGCTGTGCGCTTTCTTATGCCAAGGACAGAAGGAATTCAGAGCACTGGCAAACCTAGGGAGCCACTTAAACGGAGGTCAATTAAAGAGTTTCTACTGCAATTAATCCAGATAATAAAGGGTGAAATAAAACAGCCTTCCTCCAGCCACTTTTGCTACCCCGTCCTTTTCCTGGGGGTTAGATGTAAGAACTCCACAGAGTGGAGCTCAAGGTCATCCTTCCCAGAGTCTCTCAATTTACCCTGAAATATTAGCTCTCTTGAGGGAGATCTGCAAATGAGGATAAATTGGAGTCCTTTGTAAAGATAGGCTCTCTTATATATCCTTTCGCTTAACTGCAAAATGAGTCAGAAAGGTGGTCAAAGAGATAGCAAAGCAAAAATCTGCTCTTTGTACCATGATGGACCTAATTTAATTTCAGTGACTAGATTTATTGCATCATTGCCTCCTTCTCCTTCGCATTTTGGGCGAGTATTCAGCACCATGCATAAGTGCACTGTAAGAGAAAATGAGCAGGCAGGAGTTCAACCCAGGACATGAGGCACAGCCACTTGTATCTGTTGAGTAGGTTTGCAGCAAATCTCAGCTTTAAAGTCATCATCCTGCCTGTCATTGTCAAGAAGCCTGGAGGTTCTGACCATTTTGGATGCTAATTATTAGAAGGTTTAAGAAAGATATAAGCTGGGTGTGGTGGTGCACACCTGTAATCCCAGCACTTGGGAGGCTGAGGCAGGAGGATTGAGAGTTCTAGGCCAGCCTAGGTGACCATAGCAAGATGCTGTTTCCAAAAAAATAAAGAAAGAAAAAGCAACAATGTTATACAACCACTTTTTCAACAAATGCTGTGCTTTTTGGAGCAATAATCCTCAGATACTGCCCAGTAAGGAAAATCTATTTCCTGTTCTTTTCTTCAGACTCAATTCTGGAACACTAGGGAAATGATATGCACTCCCTTCCATTATTTGCTAAGTCTGCAGGGCTGTGCCAGCCGTTCCTGACATAAACTTGTCAAATTTCCTGCACGGCTCAGACTACAAAACCAAGCAATGCAGAAATTGGTTTTTAATATGAACTGAGTCAAGCTGGGATCATGTAATCCCAGTACTCTGGAGGTTGAGGCAAGAGGCTGAGAGGCAGGAGCCTGAGGCCAGCCTGGGCTACACAGCAAGACCCTATCTCAAAAAATAAATAAATAAATAACCACCACCAAAACGACGACAACAACAACAACAAAAACATGGACAGAATCATTAGATGGTTTTCTCCTTTGGCTATGGGCTAAATGTGCCCCCTCCAAATTCTTGTGTTAAAATCCTGACCTTCAAAATGATGGTGAAAGTAGCATTTTGGGGAGGTGATTAGTTCATGAGAATGAAGCCCTCATAAATGAGATCAATGCCTTCTAAAACAAGCCCAAGGGAGCTCATTTCCCTTCTACCAGGTAGGACACAGCAAGAAGGTGCTGTCTGTGAACCAGGAAGTGGACCCTCACCAGACTCTCCATCTTCAGTGCCTTGATCTTAGACTTCGAGTCTCCAGAACTTTGAGAAATAAATGTGTGTTGTGTGTAAGTCCCTCAGCCTGAGATATCCTGTTATCCTGACTGACACACCATCCATTCTACATGTAGATTCAGCCAGGAGGGGCAATTGGGATCTTTTGAAAGGCCACCCCCTATAACCTATGCAAATCAACGCAATATAAGTGTCCTCTTTATCCATCAGAAGCCCTTAGATTACTTTGCTCCTTGGCACCAGTAACTCCAGAGTATGACTCTGATCCAGACACATAAATGTCCCTTTGGTTGAGTTTCATAAATAATTCGCAAGTTGGGGATATAGCTGCACTTGCCTAGTATGCTTGAGGCTCTGGGTTCCAGGCATTGGGAAAAAAGAAAGAAAGAAAGAAGGAAAGAGAGAGAGAGAGAGAGAGAGAGAGAGGGACAGACTGAGGGAGGGAGGGAGGGAGGGAGGGAAAAGGAAAGGGAAGGAAGGAAGGAAGAAAGGGAGGGAGGGAGAGAGAGAGAAAGAGAAGGAGCATTCTTCCTCCATTGTGTGGCTGAAGCAGAATAGAAAGACAGGAAAAAATTTGGGGGACGTGAAAAGGAAAGGGCTTTTCATCCTGGGACCTGATCTGAGTCTTGTCAGCTGAGAATTCCAGCAGAATCAAAAGAAGAGAAGCTGCCATGAGAACTACCAAGCATAGAAGCCAGTGTTTCCCTAAAAAACTCACCAAGCCAGATTAGGGACTATAATTAAAGTTAACAGACCTAGACAGGATAAAAAGACAGACAATCTGGGGGATATGGAAGAGGAGAGAAGCCCCTCACTCTCGAATCTGACATCTCTGCTGTCAATCCTCATGAGTTGTCAGGACCTAACTGAAAAGATCGGTAAAGACTACCTAAGGGGAGGTAATGCTCATCTTCTTAGGGGCTCGCACACAAGAGGCCTTGGATGTTTACAACTTTTGAGTTTAACATTACTAACATCCCTCTCCCACCCCAAGGCTAAACACCGCACCCCATAAAATCACCTTACAATTTAACTTACATAAAGAAATTCTTTGTTTTGAGTTTTCTTTTTCCAGGACTGGGGGGTTGAACCCAGGGCCTTGTGCTTGCATGCTTTGCAAGTGCTGTACCACTGAGCTATACCCCCAGCAAAATTTTTTACTTTTTATTTTGAGACAGTCTCACTAAATTACAGACTGCCTCTGGTGTTGAACTTGCGGTCCTCCTGCCTCTGACTCCCAGGTCACTAGGATGACAGGCATGAGCCACAGCACCCCGCTCATAAGGACATTCTTATGATAAGAGGAATAGGTAAACTATCTCATGTTGCCTTTTCTTGTAGTAAATTTTTGACTCTACTTAATTTTTAAACCTTGTTTAGTCCTTTGTGGTTGTTGTGTTGTTGTTAGGCACCTTCGAGTCTGGTCTGACTCACAGTGACCCTCATAAGGTTTTCAATGGCTGATTGTTTCAGGATTGCTTCAGGAGTGGATGGCCACATCCTTCTCCCGTTTTTTGCGGTGCTGCAAAAAACGCAGGGCCTCAGAGAATGCAGAGTAGCACTCTATCAACTGAGCTAACCCCCAGCCCTGTTTAATCCTTAAACCTAGTTTAAAAAAAAAAGATACAAAATCATATATATCTCCACTGTAAAGACACCCAGGTGCGCCTCTCTCTAGATGCCTGTGCTCGCTCTGAAGCAGTACTATCTCTTACCTTTCACTTAATAAACTTCAAACTGCTTCACTCTTTTACTGACTCATCCTAAAATTCATTTTTGCAAATGAGCCAAAGACCCGGCTTTTACCTGAGTGGAGGTCCCAAAAAAGGGGCGCTCTTCAGATGAAGGCAGTAGGAGAGCTGGACTGCAGCCCTTGCTGCCAGGACACGGCCACCTCCCTAACCCCTGGGCCTTACCTCTAACCATCACCAGGCTGCAAGGTTGGCCCGTGCTTGTTCACAGCATTGCTTTTGATGGGACTACACTGTTCATTTTAGAAAAGAAAACCTGACTTAAAAAAAAATTTATTGAAGCCAGGCATGGTGGCGCACGCCTGTAATCCCAGCAGCTCGGGAGGTGAAGGCAGGAGGATCGCAAGTTGGAGACCAGAGGCAGTCTGCATAACTTAGTGAGACCCTGTCTCAAAAAGTAAAAGAAAATGGGCTGGGGATGCAGCTCAGTGGCCCAGCACTTGCAAAGCATGCAAGCACGATACCCTGGGTTCAGATCCCAGTACCATAAAAAAAAAAAAATTATCTAAGCCAGGCATGGTGGTGTGTGCCTGTAATCCCAGCGGCTTGGGAGGCGGAGGCAGGAGGATAGCAAGTTCGAGACCAGAGGCAGTCTGCATAACTTAGCAAGACCCTGTCTCACAAAACTGAAAATATGGGCTGAGGGTGCATGTCAGTGGTCCAGCACTTACAAATCATGCAAGCGCGAGACCCTGGGTTCAAACCCCAGTACCACACCCAAAAAAAAAATTATATGAACACACACAAAAAAGCCTATGATGGTCACTGTCCCCCCACCACCACCTATCTTACTCTACAGGTTGGAGTGCATAGAGCAGCAACCAAAGTCATATTGGGTAGCTCAGTGGTAGAGTGCATGATTAGTATACACAAGGCCCGAGGTTTCATCCTTAGCACACAAACACACACACATACACACACGCGTTATTTGTATTATCTATGTTACCTTGGACACACCAGATGTCCCTCTTTATTTTTTATTCCCTTCCACAACCTGTCAGACCCATCATGTCTGATGACACTACTTTCCCATCAGTGGTTCTGAGCTATTGCTGCAGAAGTCTGGTGAGTTACTGAATGTTTTTCAAACTGCATTCCACATTTTCCTGAGCCTTGCTAAATAGGGGGCCCCAGGGCGGTACCTCAGTGTCAGAGCTGTTGCCATTAAGAGCCTCAATGTTTGGGTCCCTCCAGTCTTCCGAGAGTGAAGGGATGTAATTGTCTGTCAGAGCGTCCCAAACCCTGTAAACAAAGAGAAGCCCTCATTAGCACACATCTGTGGCCTGACCCCGCCTGGAGGAAGGAAGAGCCGGCCTGGCAGGAGAGAGGCTGTGTGTGTCAGGCTGAGATCATCTGCTCTCCAGCATGCAGGGGCAAAGCAGCGAAAAAACAGTTAGAGGCAGGTCCAGGGGAGAAAGAGCCAAGGGCATGGAGCCTGGCCAGAGGCTCCAGTGCAAAATGTGTTTGATTCCTGCCTTGGAAATTTATCTGTACCCTAAGCAAATAGTTACCTTGTAGCAGTACCCCCGTGGCATCCCATCCCATCAGATCTCGGAAGCTGCCTAGTCAGTACTTGGATGGGAGACCGCCTGGGAACACCAGGTGCTGTAGGCTTGGGAGAAGGACCAGGTAACCCACTCCCCAAAAACAATCTGCCATTGAAAACCCTAAGAATAGCAGAGAAGCAGTAATGATACTGTTTTGCCTTTTGTACATAGGGTCGCTATGAGTCGGGCACCGACTCCATGGCACCTAACAACAACAACCCAATAGTTCATTCTCTGAACCTAAAAAGTGTCCCCGTTTCTCTCCTATGGGCAGAGAAAAAGAGTGAGAGAGTGGAGGGGAACAGATTAGGACAGATTTTTCTGACTGAATCTCTAAGATTAGAGTTATCATCTAGTTTATACACATTTCAACTCCAAAGACGTGCAATCTATAATCAAGAATTAACTCAGACAGCTGAGACAGGAAGATCTCAAGTTAAAGGCTAGACTGGGGTACATAATGAGACCCTGTCTTGGACTACACAGTGAGACCCTGTCTCAAAAACTAAAAACAGCCAAGTGTAGTAGCACACTCCTAAATCCCAGGTTTTGGGAGGCTGAGGAAGGAGAATCCACACAAGGTGGAAGTTAGCCAAATCTATATAGCGAGTTCCAGGTCAGTCTGGGCTACACAGCAAGACATTGTCTAAAAAAAAAAAAATACAAATATATATATATATATATATATATATATATATATATACACAAATATATATATTTATATATTATATTAATATATTAATATATATTACAAGTAGGAATTAACTCCTTGACATCTAATGTAGGCAAGGGGATAACACCAATGTTGTGAACACTTGTTGCCCAAAATGTCCCAGAGAGCCCATGGATGGCATGATCCTGCCCTCAAGTAATGTAGCACCTAAGTGTGCCGTGTCTCCATCACGCTAATTCTGAATACATGAAAGGAACCAAAACATACCTCTTTCTACACGATTAGTTTTTACTGGGGGAAGATGAGGCCACTTTTGTTACATTTCTTTTTAAAATTCTGATATGTACATCATAAGAAAGGTTTTCCTACAAGTCTTACCAGTTGACTCATTTACTTCAGAAATATTTCTTTGGGAAAAAAAAGGGAGGATTGGGGCTGGGAGTGTAGGCCAGTGGTAGAGTGATTGCTTAGCATGTGCAAGGCCCTGGGTTTGATCCCTAGCACTGCAAAAAAAAAAAAAAAAAAAAAAAAAATGCAGGGAGGGGATTGGGGAAAATTCTGACATATCATTCACATATCAAGAAAATTCACAAATAAGTAGAAACCAAGGTAATAATATAAATCAGTATACCAAGCTTCTAATAATGTTAGCCATGGCACCTAGCGACCATAGCATCAATATTGTTGTTAGGTACCGTTGAGTAAGGTAGAACTCATAGAGACCCATAGGGTTTTCAATGGCTGATTGTTTTGGAATTGTTTTTGAGAGTGGATTGCCACATCCTTGTTCCATTTTTGCAGCTCTGGAGATGGAACCCAGGTCCTCAGAGAGTACAGAGCAGGCACTCTACCAATTGAGCTAAACCCCAGCCCAGTGTTAATATTATATAATGGTAAGTGAAGTTTTTGTACAATAGATCAGGTGCCTGTGCATGTCAAATATGAATGATACTTGTTATATCAAGACATTATTCAAATATACTTATCTAAGAAAATCTCTACTTAAAAGTAAGCAAATATGTACATATATGGATCAAATTTATGTTGTAAGATGCTGAAAAGGTCAGTGTAAAATAGATGGAGATAGAGATATCAGAGCATAAACACATGAAATCAGATACATAATGGTGTAGGAGGCAGAAGCTATTAACATAAAATCAAGAGTGATATATGATATGTGGGTATATAAGCAAAGAGATTTTCCTGGTAACAATGCACGTAACTGGTGATGAAGCAATAAAAGGAACCCAAGAAAACACAATTTGTTGGCAATGCTTGAGGCACCCACTTGTTATTTTTCTACTATTCCAAGAAAGCACTTTGAGAGAACTCACTGAGCGCCCATGAGAGAACTACTCAGCAAGATTCAGAGCATACTTCTTAAACAATAGGCCACATCCCAGTCTCCATCAGGCACTGTTACAACCACATCAATCCAGGCGAATTCTAAATCTAAGGCCCATTAATATTCCGGAGCCAAGAGATAAGTATGATTTGCTGTCTCCAACATAAAGCTCAGAACATATACCCACTGGTCATGGGCCTTTTTTGTTTTATTTTGTTTTGTTTTCAGTAGTAGGAGGCTGAACTCAGAGCCTCCTATATACTTTGCAAGTGCTGTACCACTGAGCTGCATCCCCAACCCCTTTTTTATCTTTTTTCTTAAGACAGGGTCTTACAAAGTTATGCAGGTTTCCTCTGGCCTGAAACTTGCCATCCTTCTGCCTCTGCCTCCTGAGTTGCTGGGATCACAGGCATGTGTCACTGTACCTGGCTTTAGGGGACTTCTCTTAACATCACTGTGTTACAATCTGTGCTGTGAAAATGAACATGCATGCAGAAACTGACCTTCAGATTTGTCCCTGCAGGAAGTGCCTGGGGCAGCGAGATTCCCCAAAGCCCAAAGTAGGCAGGAGAAGGGGGGAGTGTTTCATTCTGCTGTACATAGCGTCGTTATGAGTCGGATCCAACTCAACCGCACCTAACAACAACAACAAGAACACTGGACTGCACTCCTTCCAATGACCTTGAGAGTGCCTATGTCCTCAACGTGACAACCAGGGATTCTCTCACATCAATTAGGGAGTGCCAACTTTTCCCATCTCAGCCTTTGCCACCATACTCTGAATCTTATCTGCTAAATTCTAGACAACTTCTTAAACCTTTATGTCCTCCAGATTTCAAGCCCTCCTCATTTCTCCTTCCCTTTTCCTCTCTTTTTTCTTTTTGATGTATTCTGTATTCTCTGAAGTTGATAAATAACCTTTAAGATGAAGCAGGTCTCATCGATTGCATAACCTCCAATGCTTACTCAGTGCTCATTTAGCAGTAACAGTGGTCCGTGCTTACCGAGCACCTCCTAAGCCAAGTGCTCTTCTAAGCTGTTTATGTCTATGGATACATTCATTCTCCACACCAGCCCACAAGGCAGATGCTTCAGAGGAAAACCTAAAGCCTGATGAAGTTCATTAAGCTGTCGAAGTTCACACAGCCAGTAATGGCAGAGGTAACTCTGAACGCAGAGAGTACAGCAACAGAACCCATATCTCTAGCCACCTAACAATGCCAACTGTTCATGACTTACTATATGCTTGGCATCAATTCTTTTCCTGTCTCCCCTATTCAATGTCCAGTTTTCACAACCATATTATGTGACTAAAAATACCATGGCATGAGTCAGGCACACCTTAATCTTCAATGTGACATCTTTACTTTTCAATATACCATGGACTGCTAAAAGAACCAACATATCTGTCCTAGAAGTGTAACCAAAGTGCTCCTTGGAAGCAAGGATGGCTTGACTGCATCTTACATATTTTGGACATGTCAGGAGAGACCAATTCCCGGAGAAAGACATCATGTTTGGGAGAGTGGCAGGTCAGAGAAAAAAAGGAAAACTTTCCACCAGATGGATTGACACAGCGTCTGCAACAATGGCCTCAGACATAAATAATACCGTGTGCCTGGCACAGAATCAGGAAGTGTTTCAATCTGCTGTACATAGGGGCATTATGAGTCGGACTCGACTCCACGACACCTAACAACAACATGTGCTTGGTAGGGCTGAGATTTAGCTCAGTGGGTAGAGCACCACTCTGCAATCTCTGTGGTCCCAAATTTGATTCCCAGCACCCCAAAATGAGAGAAGGACATGGGAATCCACTCTGAGGCAATCCCGAAACAGTCAGCCATTGAAAATCCTATGAGGGTCACTATGAGTTGGACACAACTTGATGGCACCTAACCTAACCTAATATGCTTGGCATTAGGATGAGTTTAAGAACAATATACAAAGCTTTGAATCACAGGCTAGAACAGCAGTTTAGACACTGGCTCTATGTGCAAAATCCACACTTATCCCTTAATAAGCAAGTTTCTTGGGAGTGTATATATTCTCTTTTATAAGTACCCTGAGATGGACTGTAAAATCTCACTTCCCAGGGAAGGGGATGTAGCTCAGTGGGTCTGATTCCCCAGCACAGCAAATAAGTACATAAGTAAAGAAGTAAGTAAATAAATAAATAACTTTCAATTTTCTAAGGAGCACCTGCTATTGTATCTTGGAGAAAGAAGGCTTTGCAAGCTACCATCTATCAAAGAAGCAAGATTACACAGGTTGCCCCCATTCCTACCACTGTGTGATTCGATTTGCCCAATTTGCAATCCCAGTCACCATGATCACAGAAAAGTCTCTTCGTGTGTGTATTTTACAGCTTGTGCTTAGGTGCTATATAATTTACTAAACTATCATTTACTGCAGAGCACTGGGCAATTAGAAAAGGCTCTTGGCAGAGTGTGAGCAAACTCAATGGAGTGGGTTGTGTCAAGACAACAAGCTGCAGGGCTAGGCTAATCCTGATAACTAAATACACACACACACACACACACACACACACACATACACACACCTGTATACCTACTTCGACAATATGTTAGGCAGCTTACAGGGCTAATTGAAATTCCCCTCAGGTGGCTACTTCCCTTGTCCATCACTTTGTTTGTGTCCACTTGTGCCAATATCCACACTTAGATGTGTGTCAACATGAGAACACTTGGGCAATTCGTGTTTAGGAATTACGAATGAGAAGCATATGAATACCTTTGCACAACTTTTTAGATTTCTTCAAATGCTTAAACAGAATCAATACTTTCTCTGCCTTTCATATGGGGAAATGGATTCTCTAGGAAGAGAATTCAATTCTCTTAAAAACACAGTTATTAGCTGGACATGGCAGCCCAAGCCTTAATCACAGCACACAGGAGGCTGAAGAAGGAGGATTGACTCAAGTTCAAGGCCAGCCTAGTCTACATAGTAAGTTCTAGGGTATCCTGGCCTACCCAGGGAGACCTTGTCGCAAACAATAGAAAACAGAAACAAAACTCCAAAACACACAGTTGTCACTAGGCGTGGTAGCACACACCGATCATCCCAGCACTCAGGAGGCTAAGGCAGGAGGGTGGCAAGTTCCAGGCCAGCCTGGGCTACATAGTAATAACTTTTTCTCAAAAACAAAAAGCAAAGCAAAGCAAAACAAACAAACAAAAACAGTTATCTATCGGTTTTCCCTATCTATTAGCTATTTACTTGTCTTTAATTTAAACTATGTCTGACAATAGGTAGTTTATTATGCAGACATTTTTTATGTGGTACTGGGGAGTTGAACCCAGGGCCTTACACATGCTTTGCAAGCACTTTACCACTGAGCTGCACCCTCAGCCCATTTTTTACTTTTTATTTTGAGATGGGGTCTTGCTAAATTACACAGACTGTGGCTGGCCTAGAACTTGCAATCCTCCTACCTCAGCCTCCCAAATTGCTGGGATTATAGGCATGCATCACCCTGCCCAGCTGCGGACTTTATTTTTTAGCATCATCTTTAGCCCATTAATTCTATCTGAATAACAGGAAACAGCCCTTGTTCCAAGGCCCCTCTGTCTACAGGGCATTTGGAGGAGGGCTGAAGAAGGATCCTAGCAAGGCCAGAGGTCAGGTGAGGGTTGTCCGTTCCGATTTTGTAGTTGCCTTTAAGGGGTTCTCAAAGCCAGGTCCCACCTCTTATGCCAAAAGAAAAGGCTGATCACATATACACACAAAAAAGATTCTGGAATATTTTCTGAATTCAAAGCCAGAAAACATATATAGTATTCAAATCTGACCTGCTTTACTGCCCAGAACTTCCATGCCTTGTAATCAGAAATACGCTGCTATCCCAGTCAATTTCCTACTGGCGAAGGGTTCCAAATGGAGTCTAAAGAAATCAAAACTTCTAAGTGAATCACTGCATTTGCTTTATCATTTGTGCTATCTTTAAGGAGTTTCATTTAACCAAGAGCTTCCCTGTCTTTTTGTTTTGGTTTGTTTGGGGTTTGTTTTTTATTTTGATTTTTAAGAATGAGTGCTGCTATGGAACCCAGGCTGGCTAAAACTTGATATGTAGCTCAGGCTGGCCTCAAACCCACAATCCTCCTGTCTCAGCCTCTCAAGTGCTGGGTTTATAGGCATGCTTCACCACACCCAGCTCCCCGCTTTTGCTTTAAATGTCTACTACTTAGCTCTAATCCCACTCAAAACACTTTCAATTCATTTGTGGATGAAACATCCCTCTAAATATTCAACTTGAGCAGGTTTACCACAACAACACTTGCGGAGCTTTACAACCAGGTTAGATAGTGACTCATCCTTCTCCTTTACTTAGTCAAAATTTCACAGCTGAAATATCTGGAGAGTGTCTGTAAAACATTTTATTTTATGTTCACAGAGACTTTAGGTTCATTGACTGCTTAGAAAGCCCTGTGCCAATTTGTCTCTTCCTCCCTCTACACTGTCCCCACATCATACTTTATCTCTAGGGAATAATTCAACCTTCAGTCTCTTAGCCAAGGCAGGCAACGAGGCAGTCAAGTCAGAAACATCATGCTGAGTAGCCCCATAATCCCATGTGACGGTAATTAACATTGAGTGGCCTCTGCTAATGTGCCTGGAGAAATTGAAAGCTATTCACTGGACTTTGGTCCTTAATGAGTCAGAGAAAGGGCTTAGATAGGGTGAAAATTATTTGTTGGAAGCAACATGAATGAGATGCATTTTAAAATGCCATTTTCAGGGCACATTCTGGGTGAGAGAGTAAATCAGGGCCTTTGCAAGTCCTTAACCCTGCTTCATCAAGTTTGAGCTCTGGAGATTTCAAAGATGAGGACCCCCATAGTCAACTACACTTAAGTGACATACCCAAGATCACACAGAAAGTGAGTGAGAGTAGGAAAATTAGAATTCAGTCTTTGTGTGTCTACTTCATTGCCTGGTGCACTGAAATGAAAAAATATACTGTGTATAACAAAGCCCCACAGCCATTCTTTTCTTACTTACAGATGTTGAACAAATTATAACCAGCTCAAAATTTTAAAAGAATAAATTGGAAACTTAAAATTGAAACACAGAGTCCACAGTTAATACATTGGTCACCAGGGTAAAACCTTCTTCTCTATGATCATGCCTCAGGGTTAGCATTAATTAAAGAGAAAAACAGGAAATTGTGTGGGTGTAGAAATTACATGGACCTACAAGGCTGGTTATTACCACTCATCCAGTTCTTTCAGCATTATACATTTTATTTGAAAATAGTACTTGATCACTTACTATATACCAAGCATTGCATTAGACAGTGGGGCGATAACGCAGCCTTGTTGTTGCTGCTGTTGTTGTTAGGTACCCTCGAGTCGGTGTCCAACTCATAGCGACCCTACATACAACAGGGGAAAAACACTATTGTCAGTGCTTCTCTGCTATTCATAGGGTTTTCAATGGCAGATCGATTTTTGGGAATGGGTTGCCAGGTCCTTCTCCCAAGCCTACAGCACCTGTTTTTCCCAGGCGGTCTCCCATCTAAGTACTAAACAGGCCCAACCCTGCTTAGCTTCAGAGATCTGATGGGATTGGAAGCCACAGTGGTACCGTCAGCAACACAACCTTAGTAGTCATCAAATAAGCAACTCTCTCCCAAACACAGTCAGGAGCCTCTAGCACACATCTCTTACTCCCTTATTTACAAGAAACTCTCTCTCCTCAAGTCCATGGAAAGGAGCAGTGGGGTCGGGGGTGTAGTCTGGTGGTAGAGCACCTGTGCAGCATGCACAAGACCCTGGGGTCCATCCCCAGCATGGCAAACAAACAAACAAAAACCCAAAAGCACAGTTGCTCCAAACTTCCAAGACAAACAAGTTGACCTTTATTTGCATGACTCCTAAAGAATTGATGCATATGCTACCTCTATCAGGAATTCAGGCATTTTTTTTTCTAAATGCCCATAATACCCTTAATTTATGTAACAGTTGACTCTGCTGCTCTTTCTTGTTGCTGTTGTTAGGTGCCATCAAGTCGTGTCCAACTCATAGCCACCCTCATAGGGTGTTCAATGGCAGATTGTTTTCGGGATTGCCTTGGGAGTGGATTGCCATGTCCTTCTCCCATGTTTGCAGTGCTGGGAATCGAACTTGGGACCTCAGAAACTGCACAGCAGCGCTCTACCAACTGAGCTAAATCCCAGCCCCTGCTGCTCTTTCTAGCCTCTTATTTATTTATTTATTTATTTATTTTCTAGCCCCTCCTTCACCAGTACTTTTTTTCAGCTTCCTTTCCTTAACAACTGTTAAGACCTAAAAGGTACCTAGTAAGTGACACAGGGAATTTGCATCACCAGTTTTCACCTTTGTTTTGCCCAGGGTAATTCCCTGCACTCTCAGTTCAGTTTGGGTTCATGCTTATTTAGGCAGATCTTAACATTTGTGGGTAATTTTCCAGGCCTGAGGGATTATAAATAATTTTGAGAGTTTCATGCTTCTGGTGCCTGTTGAGACAAACTGACCCAAAGACCAATAGATCCATCACAATTAATTCTTTTCTGGCCTTTGTTTCCAATATCTGGGTGGATTTACCACCGATGCAAAGAAAGCTGGCTAGACCTCCAAATTCTCTGTGCTCCTAAATTCTACTTTGTATCTAGGAAAACTTAAGCCTTTATTCCTCAAAGACTTCACGACAAGAAAACTTTCTACAATCTTATAGAGGGACAGCTAGAGAAAAACGTCACCCATTACCAGGCCACTGCCTGACTGACAATATAGAAATATAAATCACGTGCCATCTAAACCCATAGACAGAAACTAATTCTAGGCCAAGGAGCCCAGACTACAGGGGTCTTGTCTGAAGCAGGAAAGGGCAACCAAGACTTCTTACTCCTCATCCTGAAGAGTCTCCTCCTCCTCCTGGATCTGTAACTGGTTCTTCACCGGGGCCAGGCTCTCTGTCTTGGCATTGTAGTTCCGAAAGCAGACATTGAGCTTCTCATCGAATTCATTCACCAGGTCCTCCATGGACTTGAAGCTGATTATTTCAGAAGAAAAATTTTCAAGCTCAGAGAGGGAGGGGTCCTCTAGATGGTGGGGAGATGAGCCATAGAGACATCGGGGCTTCTCATCCAGGTCCTCAGAGCAGCAGGGCCGCAGGTCCTCAAACTCTTCATCCAGACTCACCAGCGGGGCCTCCATCCTTGCACGGAAATACAACACCTTTCAGGATTTGCTTCCCTGGAAGAAATACACAGGGCAATGTGAGCTTGGGCTGGGCTTTTGTGTCAGTTCGGCTGAGGAGCCATAATCACATATTCCATTACTCCATACCCCTTGGAAGGCAAAGATTCCACTTTACTGGGATCTGTTGCTCCTGCACTTTCTCACTACTAGGCACTTAAGGAGTTCAAATGACGTTGTGTATGTGAATAATATTAACCACACAGAGTGATCTTTGGAGACACACCTGCTTCCAATTCCCTGCTACAGAAACCAAACCATAGTGGTGAAGTATGCAGGTCCCAGGCTAGACAGCCTACGCTGGCATCCTATTCTGCCCCTACCAGCTGTGATCTTAGGCAAGTTACTTAACTTCTCTAGGCTTCCTGTTATTGTTCTCAAGGCAGCAATAATAATAGGACCTACCTCAAAGGGTTGTTATAAGATTAAAGGAGGAAACACAGGTGCATGCTTAAAACAGTGCATGGCAGATAATAAATGTCAATACTGGTCCACATTTGCTCTTGTTATATTACCACAGATCCATATCCCTAACTATGTGCTCCAAAAACTAGAAGTTTCTCATAAGTTGTTTTGTAGCAAGACCTAACATGACCTACACTTTGTTGTCGTTGTTAGGTGCAGTCAAGTCGTGTCCGACTCATAGTGAGCCTCATAGGGCTTTCAATGGCTGATTGTTTCAGGGTTGCCTCAGGAGTGGGTTACCATGTCCTCCTCCCATGCCAGGAATCAACAAAGACCTCAGAGACTCAAGAGCAGTGCACTACTAACTGAGCTAAATCCCAGCCCCTGGGCTAAACTTATTTGGCCATAAAACCTCTGCTGAGGCAGGGAGTGGTGGTTTAACCTCCAATCCCCATACTCAGGAGGCAAGGACAGGAGGATAGCTAGCTCAAGGCCAGCTTGAGCTATATAGTGAGATCCTGTCACAAAACAAAACAAAACAACAACAAAATAAGCCCTGACTGGCATGAACATAAAGCATGAGGTTTTGTTTATTTATTTCAGTACAGGGGTTCAACCCAAGACCTTGCCCATGCTAGGCAAGTGCTCCATCACTGAGCCCCACCCTCTGCCCCTTTTCATATTTTGAGACAGGATCTCCTTAAGTTGTACAGGCTGCCTCACATTTGCAATCATCCTTTCTCTGCCTCTCAGGTAGCTGGGATTACAGGTGTGTGCCACTGTGCCTGGCTTGCTTATGGTTTTAATTTATCCTATTTAGTATGTTTTACTGAAGAAATACTAATTATTTTAATTACAGAAGGGACTGGGGGTGTAGCTCAGTAGTGGAGCACAAGATTAGCACAGGCAACACCTTGGGTTCCATCCCTAGCACCAAAATAAATAAATAATAGAGACTGGTAACCTAGACCAAGGGCTGCAGCTGTAGCACTGTGGCATCCGATCCCATCAGAGCTCAGCAGGGTCAGGCCTGGTTAGTACTTGGATGGGAGATGGCCTGGGAACACCAGGTGCTGTAGGCTTGGGAGAAGGACCTGGCAACCCACTCCCAAAAACCAATCTGCCATTGAAAACCCTAGGAATAGCAGAGAGGCACTGACAATACTGTTTCACCTATTGTACGTAGGGTCACTATGAGTTGAACGCCAATTCGGCAGCACCTAACAACAACAACCACCACCCAGACCACAGTGTGTGAAATGCAGAATATACACTCTTGTTACTATCTTTCAAGGTGTGAAATAATCTAAATTCTGAAACATGCCTAGCCCCAAGGGTTTTGATAAGGCATCATGGACCTAGATATTACTCCACTCATTAATAAATAATAGAGATTAATAGACTTTCCAACCAGGTGTGGTCAGGCAGGAGGGTGAGGCAGAAGGATCACTTGAGCCCAGGGATTTTGGGGCCAGGCTGTGCAACATAGCAAAACCCTTGTCTTACAAAAACAAAACAAAAACAAAAGAAGAGACTTTCCACCGGCCACAGTGGCGCACGCCTGTAATCCCAGCGGCTTGGGAGGCAGAGGCAGGAGGATCGCAAGTTCGAGACCAGAGGCAGTCTGCCTAATTTAGCAAGACGCTATCTCAAAAAGTAAAAAAATGCGCTGGGAGTCCAGCTCAGTGGTCCAGCACTTACAGAGCACGCAAGCACGGGGCGCTGGGTCCAACCCCCAGTACAGCAAAAAAAAAAAAAAAAAAAAATGAAGAGACTTTCCAACAATCACCTGAATTTTACCCACACCCCAAGCATATGCGTAAGAGCAGAAGAATGATCTATTGATCTAGATGATCTAGTACACTTTAAGAAACAGCCCCAACAACCGACGTGCTCTAAAAGCAGACTCCATATCCATCTTGGGCACTGCGCCCTGGAACACTGCACATTCTGGCCTCTCCATTTCCCAACAACTCTGGAACATTGACCCCTCATCCAGCCCTCTTCATACACTGTCTTCAACTGTGATTTATCCATCCATGCCTACGTCCAGGTCCCTTCCCAATTTTAATTTAAATTCTTTGAGGGCACAGTTGCCCTTTGGATGTCCTCCATGGCCCCTAGCATACTCACTGCCCTGCAGCCAATCAATCAATGTGTGCTCTCTGACAAAACCGATCTTGTGTCCCCACATACAGTTTCCCACAAGCACTGCTGTCTGTCATTCCCTTCTCTGCATACTACTTTCTTCCCTTGTAACACAGAAAGGTGGCCAACTTGTCTCTCCTGGTCTGTGTTAGTATCAATCGAGTTAGAAGCCTAACTTGGAAACACACCAGAAGGAGATGCAAACAGACAGCAAAAGCCATGGGGGTTGCCCTATGAGTACCCATCTCCCATCTCTACCAAGGCAACTAAAACTTCAAGCAAGATCCAGGGGTGCTAGGTGAGGATGGGGGCAATGGTTCTTACTGCGATTTTGCCAGGATAAAGTCAGCTGCCATGGCCTCAAAATATATTCTGAGCATTTACAGTTTCCAAAAGCAACATGACTAGACCTTGGAATACTAAAAGATATAAAAACAGTAGCATATCTAGGAAAAAACATAAGGTCAAGAACCAACAGAATCCAGAGGTGGAGGCAGGAGGATTGCACATTCGAGACCAGACACAGTCTGCATAACTTAAAGAGACCCTGTCTCAAAAAGTAAAAAAATGGACTGGGGGTGCAGCTTGGTGGTCCAGCACTTGCAAAGCATGCAAGCATGAGGCCCTGGGTTCAAACCCAAGTACGACCAAAAAAAAAAAAAAAAAAGAAAGAAAGAAAGAAAAAAAAAGAAAGTGGGACTGCAGGTATTGGTGAGTGGTGGAGGCCCAAGGGTCTATCCCCTGCACAGAAAAGAAAAAAGGAGGGTGGCTGGGGATGTGGCTCAGGCACAGAGTGTTTGCCTAGACCTGGATTTCATCCCTGGCACCACCAAAAAAGAAAAAAGAAAAAAAGAAAAAAAAAAAAAAAAAACAAGAAGCCAACAGTCCTGTGGCGGCTGGGCAATTTCCTCATTTGTTATAATGATAGTATTGATACAGAGATAACAGCTTTCCAAGTTCATTTTAATAACTTAATAATTTTAATGATAGCAATATATTTTAATAGTATATTTATTTAATCCAGTATATCCAAAGTATTAACATTTCAATATATAATTCATATTAAAAATATTAATGAGGTATTTACATTCTTATACCCAGTTCTTTGAAATCTAGCATGCATTTTACATTTAGTCTGTATCTCTGTGGACTAGCCCCCTTTCAAGCATCCAATAGCTACAATTTTGGCTAGTGGTTACTAAGATGCCCAACACAGCTCTAAAACAATACACAACTAATTGCCACTCAGGGGGTCTTCATCTATGGTCTATGGATCTCTACAGGTCCTTTGGCTACACTTAAATTTCAATGAAATTGGTTTCCTCTGTAAACTTAAGTATTTTGTTTTGTGGATTTGAAAACATTAGAGGAGGATCCCATGGGTTTTTCACCACCACCAAAGGGTGTCATAGCAGAAAAGAATCTCTGAGCACCAAAAAGATTGAATTTAGAAAAGATCTCAGGGTGCAACAAAAAGTAGGGAAGGTTTTACAGCTGAGGGATTGGTGTTAATTGAGACAGTAATCTGTGACAGAGCCCAGTCTCCAAGTTCTTGTCCTCATCCTGTCCCTCCTAGCTGTGAGACTTTGGGCAAATTATTACTCATGGCACCTCAATTTCTTCATCTGTAAAATGGGATTTAAAATGGTGCCTACATGAAAAGTTATCTGGTGGACTCAATGAGAACATCTTTGAAGTGCTAACCACAATGTGTAGAATTCAGAAGGTGTTTAATGCCAGTGGTGCTAGGAAAACTATAACATCCATAGATGTGGGGTGTGAGCGTTGTTCAAGAAAAGGAGAAATTCTCTCTGCAATGAGAGTCCATGGGTGAGACTTCAAAATGTTTGTCAAACGAGAAAACAACTTCTGAAAAAATGGGGCATCTGGTTTACTAGGTTTTTTTAATTCATTTGGTCAAGGTTTCCTGGATCACTGGTCCCATTTCAGAGAGATACGAAAGCTAACCAGCTAACTGAGAATATTTACGCTTCCTTTAAATTTGTGCTCCTCTTCAGAAGTGATGGAGGAGTTGGAGTAAGGAGGTAGCCCTAAAAAGGGGGCTGGTTTGAAATGACAGCCTATACTATTTATTAACCAGCAATGAGGCCTAATGAGTGAAGGACTAGGACTGAGTTTTCAGCATTGACAACAGGAAAGATTTGCTGACAGCGCCTATCCTCAGCCCAGTAGGCTCTAGAGAAAGTAGATTCATCTAGATTTTAAAAGAAGAAATGAGCATCAGTGTCTAGCGTACAGAAACAAACATGGTTACTTGAAACAATCCATAATATAGCCTGACTGGTTTTTGTCAACCCGCTACCCAGGAGCCAAAGAGCACTGCATAAGTGATCAGATAGAGATGAAGCTAAAACCAAAAGCCCAAATTGGGAATATGAGGTTACGCGTACCCAAACATAACCCAGCATTTATGGAAAGCCCTCAGGCTGTGGCAGAGAAAAGGAGAGTCAAACATTCTGATTAGTCCTACCATCCCTTCAAGGAGGGGGGCTGGCACATCTCTTGCAATGGTCCCCCTACCTGCTCTCCTTTCATTGGGGTGCCTTGATTCCCCAACCAAAATGTCAAAAACAGCCTTTTCATCCATCCCTGGGACCTCGCCCTGGTCCTCAGATACAGCTCCTCTTAAAAGCTAGCGTTAAAGGGCTGGGGGTGTAGCTCAAGAGAAAAGCACTTATTTTGCATGTACGAGGCCCTGGGTTCAATCCTCACTCTCCCCCCTCCCCACACACACACCTCAAAAAAGCTAGAGTTAATACAAGTAATAGCTATCCTTTTTACACTCCCCATCCCCCAAAAAATACATGAAAAACGGCAGAAAGGACTCATTAGCGGGCCATCTTCCCTTTTTCTTTTTTTACCATAGAACAGAGTGCAGGACTACAGTCGGATTATGTCCTCTAATTCACTTCGTTTATTTTGGCTAGTGTAATTTGGGAAAGAAAAGACATGCACCGAGTTCAGGGAGACTCTAGGAAACGCATACACCCCTCCCTGCAGCATAACAATGTGGGAGCTGCAGCTTGGGGCTGCAGTACAAATTAGGAGTCCCTGCTTTGCCTAGCTGCGCCGAGCAAATGCTGGGTGAGAGCAGTGGAGATTTCACCCTGACTCCCCTGGTGGGCACCAGCCCCATTCCACCTCTGCTTTCTTCCCATTACTTGCTCCATAGAGCAACTGATTCGGTGCCACCTCCACCCCCACTCCATCCGTCTCTAAAGCCTTCTCTCCACTGATCCACCTTCAAACTCCCATCGCTCCTCAGCAAACCCCAGCCAGCGTACGCGTTGTGCCAGCTGCCCGTTTTGGCAGGAGGAGTATTTCACTGCACATGAATCAACAACCCCTCCGCGGCGGCTATGCGTGCCCCTCTTCCCCGCCTGCCGCTGCTCCATTCACCTCCATCGCACGTCCCCTTCTCCCCCTTCTGTCGGGGTAAAGAAAGGCTCTTCCAGGGAGCACAATGGCTGGCGCTCCCAGGAAGCCAGGCGCATCCCGCACAGGCCGCACACGTACCCAACCGCCCTCTTGGCCAAATAAGACCCGGGCACTGGAGTGGAAGGGGGTGTCGAGCAGCGAGGAAGGAAGAGAAAGGCAAAAGGGGAAGCAGAGGGGGCTGTGTAACACCCCCTCGGCCCAGCCCGCGGTCTCCAGCGCCCTGGGCCCGGAGGACGCCGCGCGTCCCGCACACAGCACTACACCAGCGCCTCGTCCTTCCTCCGACCTGCTCCGCGGCTCAGCGATCGCTCCCCCAGCCACTGCAGCGGCCACCAGCGCTTCCGACACTGCAGGAATGCACGGTCTGGGGAGAGGGTCCACGCCCTGGGGAGGGGCACGCGCCGGGCGGAGGGTCTGGTTCTTAGGGACAAAGATGACTCCCAGGCGTTCAAGGTACCAGGACCAGATAACGGTCTCGGAGTGAGAGTCTGGGCTACTCTGCTGCAGCACCCGGGACCCCTCACCGCGCCACCTCCCTTCACACACGCACACACACGCGCGCACACACGCACACACGCCAGGCCTGGCTGGGGACAGTGCGGCGGGGCGATGCTCTCCGACGATGCGTGCAAAGTGCCCCCCCATCTCCCCTCTCCCGGGCCCGGGCTCTGCGTCCCGGCCGCGCTCCCGGAGCGGGTGGGCAGGAGGGCGACGGCCTGCGGGCTCCTCCTTCCCAATCCCAGGACTGGACCGGGTGGGGATGGGGGCTGCGGCACCCCCAAATCGTCCCATCGTTGGACCCCGAGTCCCGGGGCCTCCTCCTTCACCACCCCGCCCCGACCCGCGTCCCCGCCAGTGGCTCGGGTCCGGACGAAGGTTGCCCCCCGCGACGGCACCTGTGCGGGTCCTGACCGAGGGAAGCGGATCCCGAGGCTCAGCGGGACACCCCCATGCACCGGCCGCGGCGAGTGGCCCGGGCGCGGCGCGGCGGCAGCGGCCAGCCAGCGAGCGCTACCCCCGCAGCTCCGGCGGCGCCCGCTCCGCGCCCCTCCTCCGTCCGCCCCCTCCCCGCGCTCGCGCGCCGCCGCGCTCGGGCATCCGCCCCGCCGGCGCGCGCAGGGCCCGCGCGTCATCCTCGCCTGAACTCCCATAGCCTCCCTTGGAGCACGTGGAGCTGCCTGTGTTAATATTTATGCCTTGCCGTTTCTCCCTTTTTAAACGCTGGCCTTTCTGCTGGCCTCATGAATATGCAGCAGTTCTAACAGGCGTGCGTGCAGTAACTACCAAAAGGAATCCCTCGCAGGGCCTGAAGGTGTAGATGCTCCCTAAAAATGGAGGCGAGCGTGCGGAGGCGGGCAGAGGCCGGCAGACAAGCTCCGAGAGCCTCGGGTGGGTTGTGGACTCCCTTTTCCACTCTTCTGGGGGTTGAAGTCTTTTGCAACAGCTTTTCCCAGGTCAATGCGGCTTTGAAGTGCGCTGTCTCCCAACTCAAACCGGGTTCGGACCGGCAGCCAAAGGCGAAGGGACCGGCGGCGAAGCTTTTTGTCACCCAAAGATGCAGGATGGGAGCTGAATGCTGAGAAATCTGAGTGTGAGAGTTTCAGGGCCCAAAAGGTCTTGAGAAAATAAAGGAAAATTGGAGAGATTAGAGCAAGGAAGGCCCCGAGGGCCTTGGGAAAATGTATGCCCCATTCATTGATCTGCTGTACATAAACCTGTGCTTGTAGATGCTGTCGGTGCAAAGAAGCCTCATGACTCATGGAGGCAGACAATGAAGGCAAAGGGCAGAAAGCAGCGTGCAAGAACAGCCTGCCCGCTCGGAGAACCCCACGTACTTGTGTATGATGGCTGGGTACTTCTGGGCTAACCCTAGGACTTCAGCTGATAGGGGAAGGGGGCATTTTCTTAGCTCACTGATGCACTCTCTCCGCAAACATTACAATCATGAGGAGGATGGGATGCAGGGGAATACTGACCCCCTGAGATAAGAGGAAGAGCTGGTCATTTTGCCCTTCTGGTGGTATTTGCCAAAGGATTTCTTCTTGTAAGAGAGGAAGATGAGTTGAGTAGATGGATAAAAGATCTTAAGTGAGCCAGGCTCAGTGGCGCTCACCTGTAATCCTGGCAACTCAGGAGGTGGAGGCAGGAGGGTCGCAAATCGGAGCCCAGAGACAGTCTCTGTAATTTACTGAGACCTTGTTTCAAAAAAGTACAAAAAAAAAAAAAAAAAATGGGCTGAGGGTGCTGCTCAGTGGTACAGCACTTGCAAAGCATGCAAGTGGGAGGCCCTGGGTTCAACCCTCAGTACTGGAAAAAATAAAAATAAAAAGATCCTAAGTGTACTTTTTTGAGATCACACTCAGTTCTGTGACCTTGGGAGAGTGATCCTCACTGTTGTGGATTATTTCCTCATTCTCATTGATGAGGATTATCATAGTTCCTACTGCTGAGACCTGTTGGGAGATTGTTGTTAGGCGCTGTGTAGTCAAGCCAACTCACAGGGACCCTACATACAACAGAATGAAACATTACCCAACACCGTGCCATGCCTGGCATTATGTCAGTGCTTCTCTGCTATTCATAGGGTTTTCTATGACTGATTGTTTTGAGAGTGGGTTGTTGGGTCCTTCTCCCAAGCCTACCACACTTAGTATTTCCAGGGAGTCTCCCATCCAAGGACTAACCAGGTCCAACCCTGCTTAGCTTCTGAGATGGGACAGGACCAGATGACAAGGTGGTTCAGCTGTAGGCGTTGTGAGTTTATGGGAGTTAATATGTGTAAAGTACTTCCAGGCCCATAGGAAGGCACCGTGCATCTTCGGCTAATTCTCTTCCTTAACAGAAGCTTGGAGGGCCCTGTATTAGAGCCACCTCTTGTCTGGATCTTCAGAGAATGGGACACACAAGCTTGAGAGAATCTTGTCCAACTGACAGACAAGTTGGTCTCTGCAAAAACTCCGGCTCAAACGCTAGTGTTCAACTTCCTACCTGGTGACCTTGTACAAGTTACTTACCCTCTCTGAATATGTCTTCTTGTCTGTGAAATGGAGACTGGAGATACCAATATTGACTACAAGGTTGTTGTTAGGCAGATTAAGTAATATAATGCATGCAAATTGCTTAGCACAGTACCTAGCATATACTTAAGGGTTCAGTAAGTGAATTCCATTCTTCTTATTATTTTTGTGAGGACAGGAGAGAACTAGAAACTAAAGACTGGTGTCCTACACACTTGAGAGGAGAAGGCTCTAAACATAAGGCAACTTCTTCCAGCAAACATTTATTGCAGTAAAATATGTATAACATAAAATTCAGTATTTCATATTGTTATGCAACCATCAACACTGTCCATCTGTGGAACTTTTTCATCACCCCAAACAGAAACCCCATACCCTTAAACAATGACTCCATAACCACTCCTGCCCTCCAGTCTCTGGTCGCCACTATTCTTTCTGTCTCTATGAATTTGACTATTCTAGGTATCTTATGGGCTGGGATTTAGCTCAGTTGGTAGAGCGCTGCGCTGCAGTCTCTGAGGCCCTGAGTTCAATTCCCAGCACCGCAAAAATGGGAGAAGGGCCTGGCAATCCACTCCCAAGGCAATCCCGAAGTACTCAGCCATTGAAAACCCTATGAGGGTCGCTATGAGTCAGATACCGACTCGACGGCACCTAACAACAACAACAACAAGGTATCTTATACGCCTGCAGCCATACCACTGTGGTGTCCAATCCCATCAGATCTCAGAAGTTAAGCAGGGTCAGGCCTGGTTAGTACTTGGATGGGTGACTGCCTGGGAACACCAGGTGCTGTAGGCTTGGGAGAAGGACCCGCCAACCCACTTCCCCCACAAAGCAATCAGCCATTGAAAACACTATGAATAGCAGAGAAACATGGCGATAGTGGTTTGCCTGTTGTATGTAGGGTCTCTATGAGTCAGACATCGACTTGATGGCACCTAACAACAACAACAACAACAGGAACCTTCTAAAAGTGAAATCATATAGCCTTTTTCAGACTAGTTGATTTCACTTAGTGTAATATTTTTTTCAAGGTCCATCCATGTAATGTGAGAATTTCATTCCTTTTTAAGGTTGAAGAATATTCCATTGTATATATAATACATACACTATGTTCTATGCACATACTATGCACACACATACTCATCTGTCTATGTACATTTGGGTTGTTTCCACCTTTTAACTATAGTAAATGATGCTGCTATGAATATTGGTGTAGAAATTCCAGCAAATACTGTTTGGTTCCATTCTGTGATCTGGGAGAGAAGCCAGGGAGTTAAAAATGAAGGCATGCCTTCAAGAGGTTCGGTGTTTGGTATGTTGATTTCCAAATTTTGTTATTTGGAACCTGTAGTGGGTAGAGTAGTACCTCTCAAAATTCGTATAAATCAAGAACTCGAGGAGGTGAACTTTGGGGATATAGTTAGTTAAGATGAGGTCATACTGGATTATGGTGGCCCCTAAACTCAATGACTGGCGTATTTATAAGAAGAAGAGAGGAAGAGATGGTGGTGTAAGTCAGTGGTGGAGCATTTGCTTAGCAGGTCAAGGCCCTGGTTTCAATCACTAACAAAAAAGGAAGAGGAAGAGGCAGAAGGAGAAGGAGGAGGAGGAAGAGGTGGAAGAGGAGGAGCAGGTGGTGGAGAGGACACAGTCCCAGTGGAGAAGGCCATGTGATAATGGGTGCAGAGACTGGAGTCCTATAGCTACAAGCCAAGGAACACCAAGGCCTGCTGGGAATCACCCAAACCTAGGGAGAGGAAAGGAAAGATTCTTCCCTAGAGCCTTCAGCAAGGAGCATGGTCCTTGCAAGCTTGAGCTTGGCTTCAGCAAGGAGCATGGCCCTTGCTTTCACCTTGATTTTGGACTTCTAGCCTCTACACCATGAGACTATAAATTTGTTGGGGTGGAATTTTGTATTTTGGAGACAGGGTCTTGCTATGTTGCTCAGGCTGGCCTTGGACTTGTGATGCTACTGCCCTAGCCTCTGCAGTACTGGGATTACAGGCTTGTGCCCAGCTAAATTTCTGCTATTTTAAGCCTCTAAATTTGTGATAATTTGTTATGGCAGTCCTAGGAAATTAATGCAGATTTTGGTACTGCGAAGTGGAGTGCTGCCATAAAAAAAAAAAAATACTTAAAAGTATGAAAGCAGCTTTGGAACAGGGAAATGATTAAAGCCTGGAAGAATTTTGAGGCCTCTGACAGACGAATCCTAGATTTCCCTGAGTGTATTGTTGGTAGAAATATTGACAATAAAGGCAATTCTGGTGGGAACCCAGGAAGAAGCCTCTGTCATTGTAGAGGATACGTGTATCAGCAGAACCGGTGTGAATAGTGATATGAATGCTAAAGGTGCTTCTGGTAAGGTCTCAGATGAAAATGGGGAACATGTTAGAAACTGGACAAAAGATAATCATTGTAAAGTAGACGAGAACTTGGCTGACTTGTGTTCTGCTGTTGGATGTCAAGTAGAACTTGCAAGCAATGAAACTGAGCACTATGGTGCCCACCTATAATCCCAGTGACTCAGGAGGTTGAGGCAGGAAGATTGCAAGTTCGAGCCCAGAGGCAGCCTGTGCGACGTAGCAAGACCTTGTCTCAAAAGAAACAGTTTTTTTGTTGTTTTTTATGTTTTGTTTTGTTTTGTTTTGTTTCGTGGTACTGAGGATTGAACCCAGGGCCTCACGTTTGCATGCTCTGCAAGTGCTGGACCACTGAGCTGCACACTCAGCCCATTTTTTTACTTTTTTTTTTTTTTTTATTCTTGAGACAGGGTCTCACTAAGTTATGCAGTCTGCCTCTGGTCTTGAACTTGTGATCCTCCTGCCTCCACCTCCTCAGCTGCTGGGATTACAGGCATGTGCCACCATGCCCAGCTTAAAAAAAAAGTTTTTTTTAAGGAGGCTGGGAATGCAGCTCAGTGGTAGAGCACCCTGGGTTCAATCCCCCAATACCGGAAAAAAAAAAAAAAAAAAAAACTTGTAAGCAATAAGCAATACACTTGTATATTTAGCTGAGGAGATTTCCAAACAAAACGTGGAAGACTCAGCATGATTCTTACTTGCTGCTTTTGGTAAACTATAATGAGGAACAGTAGTGTGGACCCTCTCCCTCCTAAGTAATAAGTGACACAAGAAACTGATAAAGTTGCTGAGTTTTATACTAATAGAGATACTGCCAGCTGGATAGAGAAAAAATGAAATTAAAGGCAACTCTTTGACTTCTGAAATTCCATAAGCAAAGAATAGGTTGATATAGGCACGTGGCTGCAAACGTGCTATCCTTCAAGAAAAAGGAGGGATGAGCATTGGGCCTCATCAGATGGGCTCTTTGGACTAATTGGAATTATATATTAGAGTGAGTCCAATTGTACTAATCATAGTGCAATTTTTTGCACATACTGACAGTTTCTAGAGCTTTAAAAGTTTCAAAACAAATGCCATTGCCAGTAGAGATAGCGATAAATGCTTTATAAAAGTTATAAAGTATCTCAGACAATGGTCTGTGGTTGCCATGGGATGGTGGAGAAGAGATCCGGGAGTTTTGCCCAAGAGGTTGCCTTGGAGCAGGATTTCTGAAACTGAGCACTATGGAGACTTTGGATTGGATGATGTGTTGTTGTTGGGGGCTGTCCCATGCATTGTAGGATGTTCTATTGGTTTCTTTTCTCATCGCTGTGACCAAATACTTGACAGAAACAATATAAAGGGAGGAATTATTTATTTTGGCTCATGGTTTTGTGGGGTTTTTTTTATTCTTTTGTTGTTGTTATTGTTGTTGTTGTTAGGTGCCACCAAGTCAGTATCCGACTCATAGCAACCCTATGTACAACAGGCAAAACACTATTGTCAGTGCTTCTATGCTGTTCATAGGGTTTTCAATGGATTGATTCTTGGGAGTGGGTTACCGGGTCCTTCTCCCAAACCTGCAGCACCCAGTGTTCCCAGGCAGTCTCCCATACAAGTACTGACCCTGCTTAGCTTCCGAGATCTGAAGGGACTGGATGCTACACGGCACACATCTGTGATCCCAGCACTAGAGAGGCTGAGGCAGGAGGATAATGAGTTCGAGGCCAGCCTGGGCTACATAGTGGGACCCTGTCTCAAATAAAAAAAAACTAAATTAAATTAAATTAATAGATTAAAAGAAAACATTCTTGTGGACCTTCAGTAAGCAGAGATTCTAACTGATCAGTTAGAGAAGGAGAGGTAAAGTGTAAGGAACTAGCAGATTTGAAGAAATGTTATGTTTAAATGGAGAGACTCTGGTTTGTGAGCTGAGGTTGAGGGGGTGACTGGTCAGTAAATACAAACCAATGAAGAAATCACTGATAAAGCAAGGGCCCTAGGAGTAGGACAGGATGAAATTGTATTTTAGTAGAATTAAGAAAGAAGCTTGGGGGCTACAGGATATAAGTAGAGGCTTGTCCAGCATGCATGAGGCCCTGGGTTTGAGTCGCAGCATCTAAATACATAAATAAATGATAAAATAAAATAAATATTAAAAAGGAAGAACAGAGAGAAGGAATCACCCATAGATAAGCTATTATTTGAAACAATCTTAGACACTGGAACAGAAGATAGTGGACATTCAATAAATGTCAAATGAATGAGACAAGACATGCAATGGGAGAGTTGGGCTCTGGGGTCTGAATGCCTAGGCAGCTTAAACCTTGATTCCACAGGGTATTAGCTATGTTTCTTACACAAATCTTTCTAATATTTTCTACTTGTAGGGTTTTTATGAAGGTTAAACTCTTTAGTACAGTGCCTAGTATCCAGCTACTATATAATAATATAACAAGTTTCTACTCATCAAGAAAAACTGAGGCTTGGTCATAGGTATAAACTGCTGGTTATTGGGGATATAGAGTAAATAATCCTGGAATCACATCGATACCACTCTAGGAGTTAATGTCAAGGAATCCCGATCTATTCAATGAGAAGTACAAAGAATCTTAGAACACAAAGTATTTAAAGGTCATCTAGCTATGAGTCAGATATCTACTCAACAGCACTTAACAACAACAACAAAGTCTACCCACCCACCTGATGCAGGAATCAATATCCCTTCTCGACAGTGCTACAGTGCTAGCTTACATACCTGCAATGATGAGGAACTTGGCCTCACAGTGCTGCCCACCCTCTTTCTAATGGCTTTTAAGGCTAGAAAAGATTTTTAAGATTAGAAATTCAATGATAGCATGATATATTTTCTGGACATCATATTTGATCTTCCTTAAAAGGATTCTTTTTGAAGAAGCTAGTTTTCCATCACATTCTGGAAATGAGCCACTGAGTTTTCACTGAAAACCTACATCAATCACAGCCCAGAAAAGAAAAATGAGCCTGTACTTGCTAATATTTTCAGACTACTTGATTTTTTCATCCTCGGCTGTTCTCAAACTCCAACATTTAATTCAAGTTTATTTTCATCTCCATCCTTAATCTCTCTTGTTGATTGAACTCCTTGATTTGTTATCACAAGGGAAATGGAATATTCCTCAAGATTCAAAATCTATTTATACCTACCTTGTCAGCAGGTAATTACTCCCTGCCATAAAGTACATGCGCCGAGAACAGGACCATATTGCTTTCAAAAAGAAAAGGCAACAGTATGAAAATGGACAACAAACCAGCCCTAAGAATAATGACAAATTCCAGAATAGTCACCTCTGTGACCTGATAAAAACACAAAATACAGCTGGGCACCATGGCACATGCCTGTAATCACAGCAAATCAGGAAGCTGAGACAGGTAGATCGAGAGTTCAAGGACAGAGGCAGCCTGTCCAAATCAGAGAGACCCTGTCTCAAAATAGAAAATGAAAAAGAGGCTATGGGTGCAGCTCAGGGGTAGAGCACTTGCCTAACATGCACGAGGCCCTGGGTTCAACCCCTAGGGGACTGAAACACACACACACACACACACACACACACACACACACACACACACACGATATGAACTAGTTGAGAGAGTACAGGAATGAGACCCCCAAGAGGCTGGAAATTCCTAGAAAGGCAAATGTAATGAAATTTTGCTTTCCTGTTCAAGAGAAGAATTGGATATTTTCAGAAAGGAGAGCCACAGACTTTCATAGGAAATGGCTAATGAGGTTCCCGTTTTGTTGGAAACTTAGAACTATTGTGGTCAGAAGAGAAATATCAATCTTCCAGTCTCTGTGGCTGCCGAGGGATTTATCAGTGCAGATCAGCACATGACCTGAATGGACCAGGGGTGAAACAGGTTCATGGCTGTCTCCTATTCGCCTTAGGAAACAAAGCCCCTACCACAGTGCCTTGGAGATGAGGAATGGTGAGATGGCTCGGCTCTGTGAGCTCACTTTTATGGTGCGTTTTGGCTCTTTTTGTGACCCCAGTTCAAGCAGGGACTTACTTTGTCCCAGCCAATGGGACAGACTCCCACCTCCCTCAGGCTCAAACTCCTCTGTATGCTCTGCCCCACCAGCAGGCCCAGGTATGCAAAAATGTGATGATTCAGAAACAAACTTTAGGAAACAAAACCACCAAAGCACATCACCATCTCACCACGCCAGTCTGGCTAAATAAAAATCACTTCACCACCAGCAAACCCCCAGAGCCCAGCATGCTGTCCAAATGCTGCCTCAAGCCACACCTGTCCCCTTTAAGGCCTCAACTCTGAGTTGTGACAGTGTGACAGCATTCTCAATCCTCTGAACTGATGAACAAAGAAGTCACGTTTCCCCCAAAGTCTCATCTTCAGCGGTTAGTGCTGCCCACAGAGTCAGTTTAGCAAGCATTTAAACAGCCCAGGCTTTTCTGGTTGTTACAGCCTACAAGGTGAGAGCTTAACAGCTTTGGCCTTCAAGTCCCAAAGAAGAGGTGTGCCGGGAAGGTGATGGTAAGGTTGCTCTGACCAAGATTCTTTTTTTGTGTGTGATACTGGGGGTCTGAAACCAGGACCTCATGCATACTTTTGTAAGTACTCTGCCCCTGAGCTGCTCCCCAGCCCCTTTTTAATTTATCTTGAGGCAGGTCTTGCTAACTGGCCTCAAACTTGTGATCTTCTTGCCTCTGCCTCCCAAATCACTGGAGTTATAGGCATGTGCCACCATCACCCAGCAGACCAAGATTCTTTATTCGACCAAACTTGTACCAGGCTCCTAAATCTTCTCCTACTCCCATCATGTACTTCCTTGTAAATCCCAATTTTAGCAAGAACCTCATTAGGTCAGTTTATTGACAACCTCCCCGATCCTCAATATGTGATCATCCTTGAGACCTAATCAAGTTCCTCATTCTCCACTATCCCTGAGATGATGTCTGATCACCCTGGCTTGTCTTCAGCAAGAATCCCATTAGATCAGGTTAGCCAGAATCCCTCTCATCTCTCGTGTTTCTTCTTAGTAATTTCCCATCCACCAACTCCCACCCTGCTCCTTAGCTACAAATTCCTACTGTCCATGCTGTATTTAGGGTGGAGCCCAATATCTTTCCCTCCTGGCAAAATACCACTACAGTGATCCCTATACCTATTGTGGTGGTCCTAAGTAAAGTCTACTTTACTATGCTCTGATCAATATCATTGAATGATTTTTTTCTTTGCCAGTCCCCTTGAAAATATGTAGAGCAAATGATATCCTTCAAAATTCTAGACATGGCACAACATTGCTAGTGGGTTTTAGAGAGCTACAAGAGGAAAAATTCACTGTTGGCTGTTGATGGGATCCCTGGGCCCAAGAGAAGTCAATGGTTCAGAGTTCTGATTGCTGTCTTAGAAAGACACAAAGCAGCTGAGCTTTGAATGAATAGAAAATCAGAAGCTTTGAGGGGCTTGGCAATCTAGGATCATTCAAAATCTGCATATTCACATAAATCTAGATACTTTCCAGGTTAAGAATTTGTTCACTGGGTGCAATGGTGAGACACAAATAAAATGTAAAACATTTAAGTCAAAGGAAGCTTACTTCTTATTGTTAGGTGCTATCTAGTTGTGTCCAACTCATAGCGACCCTCATAGGGTTTTCAATGGCTAATTGTTTCAGGATTGCTTCAGGAGTGGATTGCCATGCCCTTCTCCCTTTTTGTGGTTCTGGGGATCAAATTCAGGTCCTGCAGATAGTGTAGCATGGCACTCTACCAGCTGAGCTAAACCCTAGCCCCAGAAGCTAACTTATTAAAACCTATTAAAAAAGATTACCCTAAAACCTGATGGCAGAAATATTTTATTTTATTTTATTTTATTTTATTTTATTTTTGGGTTTTTCTGAATCTGAGTCTCGTTGTGTAGCCCAGGCTTGATTGAAACTCGCTGTGTAGGCCAGGCTGGTCTCAAACTCACATTGATCCTCCTGCCCCAGTCTGCCAAGTGCTGGGATCATAGGCGTGTGCCACCATGTCCAACTTCTGATAATAGCAACCTTCTTTATAGCTCAAAGAAATATACAGAAATTATTCTTAAATCCTTTTGTTTACCTTGTTTAGAACAGAAAAGTATTTGATCCATATAAAATAATCCAGCTTTCTCCTATGTACAAGACCTGGAAGAATTCCCAGTTTAGTGTTCCATATAAATTGTATGATTATGGCTGATCTAATTAGATTACATTAGAAGAGGGGAAAGCTAAAACAAAAGAAAATAAAAACAAGCAAAAAGAGAGTGGGGGAGTAAAGGGAGGAGAAAATAAGGGTAAATTGGGAAAAGTTCTATGCACTGGGAGTCAACATTACCATTAGCTAGTTTGGGGACCCAGGGAAATTTGTTAGGTTTTCTAAACTTTAGTTTCTTCATGTATAATACAAAGAACTTAGACTAAAACCCTTCCCTGTTCTTAAATTTCATGAATCTATATTCTGTATTTCTTTTAAAACACTGGTTCCCAACTGCTCCCAACTTTGTCAAATTCATCCCAACCTCACTGACAGATGATGGAGTGTCTTTAAATACCTTTGACTTTATTTCTCCATTTTTAGACTTATATGAAATTCATAGGGACATTATGAGAAAGTGAAATGAAACAATACTTAGTTAAAACCCTAGAGAGAGAGCAAAGAAAACAATCCACAAATTAACTCCAAAATCCATTCTACTCAGGTGCAACCAACATAGCAGTGACATTCAAAAAGAGTGAAATCAGATGTTACTCCTTGGTAATCAAGGATCTCCCCTTGACTGCCTCAGGAATTTTCTCTAACCAAATCTCAGCTGCTAGTCAGTTACGTCCTGATTTATAACCACTGGATCTTTAATCTCCCATTCTATGTGGTTTCTGTACTTACCAAATAAAAACAGGGAACATCTTATTAAATCTGAGTCCTAGCTAAATAATGAATAATATTTTAGAGTAAGTATGTGTTGGGGCTCAGAAAACGTGGCCCCAGAATATGGCACTTTGGCATGCTGAGCACATTGACCAGAGGAACATTGGAAGGGTCTCAGAATGCAGTCTCTTTCTGGTCTTCTCCTGACTTCTTTTTTCCTTCCTTTTTTTTCTTCCCTCAAGGCAGGTCACCGCAACTAGAATCCTGATTCTCCACCAAAGCTAGCCAGAAACCCTAGCAATATTACTTTAACCTTTCCTCTGCCTTTTTGTGTATGAGCTAGCCATAAAGCAATTCTCTTATCTTATGGTAAATCACGGGCTGGGATTTAGCTCAGTTGGTAGAGCACCACCTTGCAGTCTCAGAGGTCTTGGGTTCGATTCCCAGCACCGCAAAAATGGGAGAAGGATGTGGCAATCCACTTCCAAGGCAATCCGGAAACAGCCATTGAAAACCCTGTGAGGGTCACTATGAGTCAGGCACAACTTGACAGCACCTAACAACAACATGGTAAATCATAAGACAAGGGGTCATGTCCCACACCTGGGAGGAAGGTGGAACACAAAGAGGCCAAGAAGAATCAGGACAACCCTCGCTAGGTTTCCAGTTTTGGCCTGGTGCCTTTTGTCTAATCCCAATTTTACACAGTGGACTATTCTTTGTCAAACCTAACCATGAAAATAGACAGCTTTCCTTGGTCTTTGGGTCTTCACTTCTGAAGGCTGTGCGTCATGTAAAACTTTAATTAAATAAATTTATTATGCTTTTATCTTGTTAATCTGTCTTTTGTTATCGGAGTGTGGCTGTGGTCCTTATGTTGGATGAGGAAAGATATCTTTCTGCCCCTACATATATCACAAATATTGCACAGGATGGGCTTATTCTATTAAACTCATTTTTGCTTATCTGAAATCCAAATACAACTGGGCATTCTGTATCTCTGTATTTTATCTAGCAACCCTACATCTACCCTTACTTGGTAGAGATAGGCAACTCTTAAATAGTTTGTGTGTGTGTGTATGTGTGAGAGAGAGAGAGAGACGGGGGGGGGGGGGGAATATCATGTAGATATGGAGGCAAAGTATTGACACACAATACAACACAGATGAACCTTGAAAATGTCATGCTGGGGATGTAGCTCAGTGGTAGAGTGCTTGCCTAGCATGTGCAAGGCCTTGGGTTCAATCCCCAGCATCACAAAAAAAAAAAAAAAAAAGAAAAAAGAAAAAAGAAAAGAAAAGAAAGAAAACAAGCAAGCAGAAAAAGAAAAAAGGAAAGAAAAAAAAAAGAAAATCTTATGCTAAGTGAAAGGAGCCAGACACAAAAAGGCCAGCCTGGGCTATGTAGTGATGCCTCTGTCTCCAATTTTAAAAAGTCAATGCAGGCTAGGTACAGTAGGGCTTATCTGTAACCCCAGTGATTTGGGAGGTGGAGTAAGGAGGGAGGATGGTAAGTTCCAGGCCAGAGGGAGCTTGTACAATTTAGCAAGATCTTATCTCAAAGTAAAAAAATAAAATGTGTGTGGGGGTGCGACTCAGAGGTAGATAATTGACCTAATATGTACAAAGCCCTGGACTCAACCCTGTGGTACCGCAAAACAAACAAAGTCAGTGCAATTAAACAAAACAAAACAAAAACTTGGTCAGATCTCAGATGATACTACAGAACTAACTAAACAGCCATTTCTTAATAACTGTCAGAGTAATGAGAACAGCAATCATTCTGTGCTCACTGTGCCAAGAACTTTACCTAACATGGTACTGGGGGAGGGGGTTGTTTGTCTGTTTTGTGGCACTGGGGCTTGAACCCTGGGCCTCATACATACTTTGCAAGTGTTCTACCATTGAGCTCACCTCCAGTCCCTTTTTTATTTTTTATCCTGAGACAAGGTCTCGCTAAGTTATACAGGTTGCCTCTGGCCTTGAACTTGCCATCCTCCTGCCTCTGCATCCCAAGTTGCTGGGATTACAGGTGTGCACCACAGCATCCAGTATTACTTTCTATTAAACTTTTCATTTCATTTACTTTTCATGACAAAAAAAAAGAGTGGTTAAGACTTAAGTGAGAAAGTTTGGAATGTTCTATTCTGATGCCAATGGTCAGTCTCCTTCCTGGACAGATGATCTCTGAGGGGGATTTGTGTCAGCTGAATTTGTACCACTGTGTTCCAAGGGTCAGTCCTTTCCCAGTCAGGAAATTCCCTTGGTGGGAGTTAATGGCATCTGTATTTTGGAGAGCTGTGCTAGAGCTATATCAGGTAAGTTCAGGTAAGATTTCTTTCTACATCTGCCATAGCTCAAATGTTTGCTGGTTAAAATAATCTTTATATCATTCTGATGGGTACTTGGTCCCTTTATTTGTTTTTGCTTTTACTACATTCTCTACTATTCTCAATCTTATTGCTAAGATTTATTTCTTGCTTTAAGTGCCGCTCGGAAATTTCCTCATCCCTAAACATCTTTACTAAAAGGTGCTTTTTATTTGGCAATAAAAGTATGAAATATGCCAGGGGTGTAGAGAGCTTGCCTAGCATGAGTGAGACCCTGGATTCCATCCCCACAGCTGCAAAGGAAGAAAAGTTGTGAAAGGATGTATCTAATCATGGCTCCAGCTCTGCAAAGGGGCCCCCAAGCTCTGGGTGGTATTTTGCCTGGGATCCAAACTTAGTATTGTAAGATCTTTCACTCTGTCTCCTAACCCATACACCTTTTCTGGTGCTGTTGAGCCACCCTTTGTTGTTGTTGTTAGGTGTGGTGGAGTCGGTGTCCAACTCATAGCAACCCTACCTACAACAGACAAAACAGTACTGTCAGTGCTTTTCTGCTAGTCATAGGGTTTTCAATGACTGATCGCTTTTTGGGAGTGGTTTGCCAGGTCCATCTCCCAAGCCTACAGCACCTGGTGTTCCCAGGTGGTCTCCCATCCAAGTACTAACTAAGCAGCTCCGAGATCTGACGGGATGGGACGCCACAGTGGTATGACTCCAGGCAAGCCACACTTCAGAACAGAAAAAACATCAATGGATCTAGGTCCCCATGCCCAGGTGGCTGACACCCCTGCTCCAAGGCCTTCCGGAGCTGGATGGAGGAGGGAGGCTTGAATCCATGCAGGGCTTCTCCTTGGCACCAACCAGAGAGTGAAAGGACCAGCTGGCTTTCTCGCCTCCTTTTCTCTCCTCAGCAGGACGAAAGCTGCTCCCCTTGGGTGTTCCTGGGATCACAGCACTTCCCACCACTCTCCTCCCCGCCCTCTGCCTCCCAGGCTGCCTTTCGCGGGGCTGCCAGGTTGCCATGGCAATAAGGTTTCCATGGTTACTAGGACGGGACGAACTGCTGCATTCCCATAGGCAGCTCCCATCTACCAAAGGGAAGGGAGATCGTTACGGCCCCCAGAACAATATTAATAAATAAGAAAGTAAAAAAAGGACAAAGGGGTCTCAGCCCTGGAGCTGGTGGAGGAAGAATCAGGTTAGCTCTGAAGTCTCCAGGCTGGACCTTGGACCCAATCCCGCTGTCCCTGCTCCAGTTGTCTCTCCCCTAAGTCAGGGAGAGAGGTGCCTGGCACCGGCCCAAGTCCATTGTTTTACCCAGTGTGGGGTCCAAATAGACACCACATTGTGAGGATCGTGTTAATGTGAGTAACTAATACATCTGCGCTCCTTGTCTAGCAAAGAAACTGGCAAAATGCTCTGCCTGTCCTGGGCTGGAGATCTTGTCGGAGAACCTGTGTTTCTCTTCGTGGTGTTCTGTGGGGCGACTTCTGGCATTGACTATCTTCGGCCATGCCATGTTCCGCTTTGTTTTGTTTTGTTTTTTTAACAAAGTTTGTTTTACTAAAATATAATTTGAGCATGAAATTCAAAATTAGATTTAATAAGACAAAGCATTCACAGTTTTCCAAAATAAAAATATACACGGTGTTTTTGTTGTTGTTTGTTTGTTTTTTTGTTTTCCTGTACTTGGGACTTGGACCCAGGCCCTTGTGCTTACTTTGCAAGTGCTCTATACTGGGCTGCACCCCCAGCCTATTTTTTATTTTTTATCTTGAAACAGGGTCACACGAAATAATGCACGCTGCCTCTGGCTTCGAACTTGGGATCTTCCTGCCTCTGCTCCCGAGTTGCTGGGATTATAGGTGTGAACCATCACACCTTGCAAAATATGCAGTTTTTAGAGCTGGGGATATAGCTCAGTGGTAGAGTACTTGCCTAGCATGTGCTAAGGCCCTGAGTTCAATCCCCAGTACTGCAAAAAAAAGAAAAAAGAAAACTGTAGTTTTTAATTTTTATTTTCTCTTTTTAAATTTTTTGTTATTTTCTCCTCTTAATGAACACATAATTGTTATATATTTATGGAATACAGTGTGATATTTTGATACGTAGGTACAATATATAATGATCAAATCTGGGTAATTAGCATTTCCATCTCCTTGTTGTTGTTGTTGTTGTTAGGTGCCGTTGAGTTGGTATCCGACTCATAGCGACTCTCATAGTGTTATCAATGGCTGACTGTGCCGGGATTGCCTTGGGAGTGGATTGCCAGGCCCTTCTCTCCATCTCCTTAAACTGTATCATTTATTTGTGTTAGGCACCTTCAAACTCCTCTCTCCTAGTACTTTATAAAATGTAGGGGTTGGGGATCTAGCTCAGTAGTAGAGCACTTGTCTAGTATGTGTCAGGCCCTAGATTTGACACTCAGCATCACAAAAATTAACTATATATATATATAAATCAGTGTAAACTGTAGCTGTTCTCCTAGGCTATAAAACACTAGAACTTATTCCTTCCATCTAATTTTATTTGGTTCCAATTATCCAACCTCCTTTTGGTAGTTTTTGTTGTTACTGGTTTGTCTCTCATAGTTGTAGGACATCATTTTTTAATTATTTTATTTTACTCTGAATTTTTCCATGGTGAATTTTCTCTCTGATTTTATCAGCTTTCAATAAAAAGTGGCAATTAGTGAAAATACATGTTGTTGTTGTTGTTTGGTGCCATCGAGTTGGTATCCAACTCATAGCGACCCTGCACACAACAGGTGAAACACTATTGTCAGTGCTTCTCTGCTGTTCATAGGGTTTTCAATGGCAGATTGATTTTTGGGAGTGGGTTGCCGGGTCCATCTCCCAAGACTGCAGCCTGCAGCACCTGGTATTCCCAGGCAGTCTCCCATCCAAGTACTAACCAGGGCCGACCCTGCTTAGCTTCCGAGATCTTATGGGATTGGATGCCACAGGGCTATGGCTGCAGGCAAAAATACATAGAGCTATTATTATCAAGGGTCCGGGCTGCTGGCCACTCAAAATGACCAAATTTGGGAGAAGAGAAAGAATCAGATTAGTCAACACTGGCCCTGAAGAAGATAGAGGGGGTTGCCTCCAATGCTCACTCTTAGAGGGGCCTGAAGGTCTTTTATGGGGAGAGAAAAGAGCTTTACTGAGGCTGCAGGCTGGGCAGGGCTTTATCAGGTACTGTAAGTGTCTTCTCAGAGCATCAGAGCATCGCAATGGCCTTGGACTTCCTGCAGCTAGTTTCTGAGAAAGGGCATTGCAAAGGCCATCTGGGTTCTGTGAGGCTAAAGAAAGATTTAGCAGTTAACATCTTAACTATCTAGGTGCAGCTTCTCTTCACATAAAGAATTAGGCTGGAAAAGAAGGGCAAAAGGCAGGAAGAAGTGAAGGACAATTTCAAGAGAGCCCCTGATACATCACCATATGACCCAATAATTCTGTTGCTAGATATGTATATACCCAAGAGAAATGTAAATATCTATCCACATAAAAACTTGTACACAGCCAGGGGCGATGGTGCACGCCTGTAATCCCAGTGGCTCTGGACGTAGAGGCAGGAGGATCGCAAGTTCGAGACTAGAGGCAGTCTGCGTAATTTAGCGAGACCCTGTCTCAAAAAGTAAAAAAATGGGCTGGGGGTGCAGCTCAGTGGCAGCACTTGCAGATCATGCAAGCGCAAGGCCCTGAGTTCAAACCCCAGTACCGGAAAAAAAAAAAAAAACTTGTACACAAATGTAGCATTATTCATAGTAGTTAAAACAATGGAGCTTCATATGGAGTCACAGGCCTGTAATCCCAGCACTCAGGAGGCTGAGGCAGGGGCATGGTGAATTTGAGGGCAACCTGGGCTACATAGCAAGACCCTGTCTCAAAAATCAAAAGAAAAAAAAAGGGCAGAGGACAAGGGGAGAAAAATAGCCCAATAACTGATGAACCAATAAATACAATGGAATATTATTCAGCTATAAAAAGGAATGAAATATGGATGCATGTTATAACATGAGTGAATCTTGGAAACATTATATAAGTGAAAGATACCAGAAACAAAAATTTACATATTATACAATACTGTTATAGGAAATGTCTAGAATAAATACCCCCAGAAAAAGTAGATTAGTGTTTACCTAGGGCCAAGAGAGTGAGGTAGAAAAGAGAGTAATGTGTAATGGGTACAACTGATTTTTTTGGAGTAAAAAATATTCTAAAATTAGATCATGGCAATGGTTGAATTAACACTTGAAGTGGGCAAATGTACATGAAATCTAGCTCAGTACAGCTGTTTTTGCTGTGCGTGGGATCAAATGCAGGGCTGCATGCATGTTAGGTAGGTACTCTACCACTAAACTACATTCACCAGCCCCTGACAAAGCTATTTCTCCCCCTTACCCTCGCTTCCTCTCTCTCTGTGTCTCGCACTATGTGACTCTGGCTGTCCTTGAATGTGCCATCCTTCTACCTCCGCCTCCCCAAACTGGGATTACAGGTGTGCATCACTGTGCCTGGCACAAAGCTGCTTTTAAAAAACTGAAATAAAAAATAGATAATAAGGAAGTGTTTAGGTCTTAGCAAACTTCAGAGCTCTGACAGCTCCAGTAGTTAAATGTGAGAAGTCAAACAAAGCCCACCGGACTCAATCTCTAGTTAATTAAGGAGAAGTTCTTTCAAACTTGTTCTAATTCCTGGGCTCAGCAGATTTAGTCCAGCACCTCTCTCTCTCTCCTTCCCTCTCTCTCTCTCTCCCTCTGCTCACCCAAGCTCAGCTCCTCCTCCTCTGAATGCTAGTATGGCAGGCATTCACTACCATGCCTGGCTCAGAACCTTCCTTTTTGACTGGATAATGCATTTCCCTGCCATTTCCTGGGGCTGTCAAGAGGAAGGGAGGACAAGGGAGACTGCTTTCCTCAACATTCCTTAGAGAGGAAATTCCCCATCTTAGTCTGTTTTTTGGTGCTATAACAAAATGCCTAAGCACTTGCCTAGCATGTGCAAGGCCCTGGGTTCGTTCCCCAGCACCAAAAGCAAAGAAAACCTCCTGGGCCTGGGTACTCTATATAAAGAGGCTTACTTGGGTCCAGATTCCAGCGGCTGGAGGGTCTGAACAGTGTGGAGCCTGGATCCTGGCCAGGGCTCCCTGACTGCATCACAAGTGACCTAGTAACAGAAAGAGAAATAACCACGCGCAGATGGGGCATAGGAAAGTGGCCTTGCTTTCTAACAATCTGCTCTCATGAAAACTAACTCACTCCTAAAACCAGCATTAACCCTTTCCCAAGGCCTTTGTGACCCCATCACCCAGTAGGCTCCCCGTCTCTAGGGCTGACCACTTCTCAGATCATCACACTGGGCACCAAGCCCCTGCATCTGAATCTTTGGGACATGCACTCAAACCATCTCCAAGTCACAGCATCCTTAGCAACATACCATGTTGTCCAAGGCAAGACACTTCTTTTGCTTCAACTTCATCGTGTCCATAATGGAGACAATAATAAATGTAATTACTATTACCTTGCATAAGAAAATTTGGAATAAGCAAATGAAATTCACTGAGTTTCTCCAATGGAAAACCAGTAGTTGCTTAGAGGATACCTGTGGGATCATGGAAGCACACGTTTGGATTCAGAGTCCACAGTGCTAACCATTACACCATGGAATCCCCCTACACAAACATATATTGGGATTTTGTCCCTAGCTCTTGGCACAGAACCCTAAAATCCTTGGTATTTACTGAATAATAGGGGTGCTTTTCATTGTCCATAATGAGCCAGTTTTAATCATATCTGGATCTATACAAAGAATATGAGGGCCAGTTGTAGTGGCACACACCTGTCATCCCAGTGACTCAGAAGGTGGAGGCAGGAGGATCGCAATTTCGAGGCCAGAGGCAGCCTGCGTAATTTAACAAGACTCTGACTCAAGATTAAAAAAAAAAAATAGAAAAAGGGCTATGGGAGCAGCTCAGTGGTAGAGTGCTTGCAAACCACATGCAAGACTCTGGGTTCAGCCTCCCAATACAGAAAAAAAAAAAAAAAAGATTATATGAAGTAGCTGGGCATGGTGGCACATGCCTATAATCCCAACACACTGGAGGTTGAGGCAAAGATGGTGAACTCAAGAAAGCTTGGGTTACGTAGCAAGACCCTGAAGAAGGAAGGAAGGAAGGAAAGAAGAAAAGCAGGGAGGGAGGGAGGAAGGAAAGAGAGAGTACTAGGCATATTATAACACATAATATATTATATGAGGAAACCACTCTTAGTATGCCCCTAGATAACGTCAGGATGGAGGTGGTCACCAGAAAAACCAAGTCATGATTAGAGGGTTGGAACTTTGAACTCACTCCAGTCTCTGCCCTATGTAAAGCGTGTTGTTGTTAGGTGCCCCAAGTGGGGCTGACTCAGCAACCCTCAAAGGGTTTTTGATGGCTGGAAATCAAGTTAATTATCAATGGCTGATTATTTAATCCATCATATCTAGACAAGAAAACCTCCATAAAAATCCCTACATGACAGGGTTCAGAGAGCTTCTACATTGATGAACACATCTCCATGCCAGTAGGGGGCACCCCAGAGGGGGCGTGGAAGCACCAAGCAGCCCCTTCCCCATCCAACTCCTTATGCACCTTTGCATTTGGTTGTTCTTGAGTTGTAACTTTTATAATAACCCAATACATACAAGTAAAGGTTCTCCTCAGTTCTGTAAACTGCTTTAGCAATTATCAAACATCAGGGGTGTGTCACAGGAACTCCCAACTTACAGCTGGTTGGTTAGAAGGTTAGATGGTTTGGGGCTTAAATTACTGGTGTCAAAACTGAAGGCAGTCTTGTGGAAACTGAGCCTTTTAACTTGCAGGATCGGGCACTAACTCCAGGCAGATAGTGTTAGAATTTGATTGAACTGCTGGACACCCAATTGGTGTCAGAGGATTGGAGAATTGGTGTGGAAAACCCCCACACATTTAGTATCGGAAAGAACACCAGCACACCCTAATGGATATCTGATTCTAAACTTTCATCATCCTGGAGTTACTGTGGCAGTTTTATAATGGATAGCCAGGCAAAATATGTCTTGCCTATAGACATGCAAATTAGTTCTACCAGCTGAAGGTTTAGTTACCTCTTTCCTCCAACCCTTAAAAAAAGGTAGATTACCATCCATTGTAAATTCATTTTAACACTCTTATTCCATATGAATTTGTGAGTTTTGTTACTTTCCCCTTGAACTGGTTGTAACTTCTTACTAGTTCTTTCACTAATAATTAATTGAGTCTTAATATTTTTTTAAATCTGTTTCATCTTCCCTGGAAATTATCCTTTAACACTTGTGCTTCTCTTTGTGGTAAAACAAGAAGGACTTCTAGTCCTAGGCTTTTTCCAGAGCACTGCAAACTTCTCAGTTAAATTGAGAGAGTACGCTTTTAGTTAAGATTTCAACATATGCTTTTTTTTTCAATGATGCCTCTGGTAATCATATCAAAAGAAATCTGACTTTCAAATATTAGATGTGGCTAGTAAGGACAATTTATATTTACGAGGAATTTATCATTGTTATGCTGGTGTTTGGGCTGGGATTTAGCTCAGTTGGTAGAGTGCTGTGCTGCAGTCTCTGAGGTCCCAAGTTCAATTCCCAGAACCGCTAAAATGGGAGAAGGGCCTGGCAATCCGCTCCCAAGGCAATCCTGAAGCACTCAGCCATTGAAAACCTTATGAGGGTCGCTATGAGTCGGATACTGATTTGAGGGAACCTAACAACAACAACAACATGCTGGTGTTTGTTTTGTTTTCCAGCGCTGGGGATCAAACACAGGATTATATGCATGCTCAGAAAGTGCTTCATCTTCAGCCCTTTTCTGGATAATTTATTTGTTTCAGGCCTCGCTTTAAGAACTTTATTTGCATTATCCCTATGAGGAAGGGCTGGGATTTAGCTCAGTTGGTAGAGCACTGTGCTGCAGTCTCTGAGGTCCCAAGTTTGATTCCTAGCACCACAAGAATGGGAGAAGGACGTGGCAACCCACTCCTGAGGCAATCCCGAAACAATCAGCCATTGAAAACCCTATGAGGGTCGCTATGAGTCGGTACTTACTGGACAGCAACTAACAATGACAACAACTATGAGGAAAGTACTGAGAACCAAAACTAATCACTCCCACACTTATCCTGAGTGTTGAGAATCAAAACCATAGCCTCCCATCTACAATAAAAATATTTTATCACCCCAAACTGAAATTTGGAACCGTTTATATAATATATCCCCATTACTGTCTTGCCTGAGCACTGGAATGCCACCCTTCTGTGTTCTGTCTCTATGAATTTGACTATCCCAGGTACCTCATACAAGAGAGGCCACACAGTTATTCATGCTTTTGTGTCCAAGCTACTTTCACTTATCATAATGTTTTCCTTCCCTTTGATTCCTTTAATAACATTTTCCTTTTAAAAAAGGAAATATTAAGTTGAGCACAGTGGTTCATGCCTGTGATCCCAGTGACTTGGGAGGAGGCAAGAGGATCTCAATTTCGAGTCTAGAGGTGGCCCGCATAACTTATCAAGACCTTGACTCAAAATTTAAAAATAATAGTGAGTGGTCTGGGGGTGCAACCCTGTAGGGAATATTATGGGATAGCCCCAGGGGATAGAGAGGAAGCATGATTGGGATAAGGTCCATCTAGCCCACCTGGAAGTCTGAAATCTATGACCCAGGGTAAGATGGCCTCCAATGACCCTTGTCCCATATGGGGGTCTTCTTGGCATGGAGTGAACCAAAATGGCCCCTGCCCTCTTGGACCCCATGCCACCTGATTGGTTACTCCCAACCCTCACCCTGCTCCCTGATTGGCCACTAATGAACATCCCCTGATTGGCCAGAAACTGACATCTGATTTCGCCCTTTGTTTGAGTGTCACTCCTGGTTGGTTGTGCCCAGCCCCTCGTGCCACCACCAGATTGGATGATTGCCATCTTGAGGCAGTTACCCAAAGACTATATAAGCAGAGCTCACTCACTGCTCTGCAGTTCTGCCACTCCACTGAAGATGGGCCATACCATCACCAGACTAAGAGAGAAGACTGCCTGCCATTGCAGAGGCCACTCCTTCACTGGACTGAGAGGGAGATTGTTGGGAACCAACGGCAGCTGAAGAGAAGCCAACCTATGTGGAGGATATCTGGGATGCTGGGATTTGGACTGCCACCATGGCCAGAGCTATGATACTTCCACTATTCTGAAGGGTGGGCTTGAGGGCTTTATATCTTTACAGGAGCTGTACAATAAAATCTGTACTAAAGGTGTCCCCACCCATCCATCCTTGATTCTTTCTGCTTTGCCTGGCCATTCCTCTCCGGTGTGGGGTCCCAATCCTGGTCAGAGAAAAAAGAGCTAGCCTGGTCCTGGCTGTGGGGAGGGGCAACCCACACAGCCCAGTGGTAGAGCACTTGCAAAGTATGTGTGAGGCCCTGGGCTCAACCTGCCCAAGTACCACAAATTAAAAAAAAAAGAAAGAAATTATGAAAATAGTCTTATCTGAGCCAAATATGAGTGACCATATCCCAGGAACATGTATCTAAGATACATGGATTCAAGTTCCCCTGAATGACATGTTCCACCTTTAGTAATATTCTACTATATGTATTTACTATATTTTCTCTACTAATTTATCAGTGGACATTTGGGTTGTTTCCACAAATAGCTATTGTGAATAATGTTGCTCCTGTGGATATTGGTGTACAAATACCTACATGAGTTCCTACTTTCACCCCTTTGAGGTATATACCTAGAAGTGGAATTCATGGATCATATGGGAATTCTGTTTCAGTTTTTTAAGAATTGTGATATTGTTTCCTATAGCAGCTGCTCCAATTTACATTGTCACCAGCAATATACAAGGTTGCCAATATGTCTACATCTTTTCCTGTGCTTGCTGTTTTCTGGTTATTTATCTATTCATTTATTGCAGCACCTGGGCATTACACATACTTTCAAGCACCCTCCCACTGGGCTGCACACCCAGCCCATTTTTTTATTTTTTCATTTTGAGTCAGGGTCTTGCTAAGTTCCATAGGCTGTCTCTGCCCTCAAACTCTCAATCTTCCTCCTGCCTCCTCCTCGTAAATCACTGGGATTACAGGGGTCTGCCACTGAGCTCAGCTATTTTCTTTTTTTATTTTTTAGAATAATCATCCTAATGGGTATGAAGTGGTATCTCATTGTGATTTTGACTTGCACTTTTCTAATAATTAGCAATGTTAAACATCTTTTCATGTCTTCTTTGGCAATTATTGGAGAAGTGTCTATGATCTTTTCCCATTTCTCACTCAGGTTGTTTTTGTTGTTGTCATGAGAGTTCTTAATATTAACCCCTTATACCAAATCCCTGAGGGGTGGAGGAGCACATGGGAACAAATCTGCAAATAGACCAAGGAACAGCTGTATATATTTCAAATGTATCACAGATGTGCTGAGTTGCAAATATTTTCTCTCATTTTTAGGTTGCTGTTTCACTCTGCTGATGGTGTCCTTTAATGCATAAAAGTTTTAGATTTTGTTGCAGTTCATTTTTCTTTTGTTGTCTGTACCTTTAGTGTCATATCCAAGAAACTATTGTCAAGTTCTGTGTCATGAAGTTTTTCCTTTATGTTGTCTAAGAATTTTATAGTTTTGACTCTTTTCCACTGGTGGAGCAATCCCCTTCTAAGAATTATTTTACTCCATGTCCTTTAATTCTTACAGTTTTCCCCCCACTCTGGCTAATAGGAACACAAAATATTCCTAGCAGTTTGTGAGGTTCAGAGTTATTTCCTTTAATCTTTTCAAGTCATTCTTCCTCAAACTGAAGCCATTTCCTCATGTGTGTGCTGAACATACTCAGCATGAGACATCAGGAGGACTCCGCAGGTTTCCAGACCTCCCATCCACCTGTTTGTGTTCTCTTCTCTTTGGTACTCTGCCCCATGAACTCTGGCCACCTTTGCCTCCCAGGCTTTCTAACTTGGTCTCTTAATCTCAGTGGGTCGGTTAGACTCTACCTGGGTCACGCTTCTCTGTGCTGCAGCCTCCATGCAGTGAGATGGGGCAATAATAGGGCTCATTTCATTTGAAACAGGATCCCTTTCCTGCATCCTCTGACAATCAATATCAACATTATTTGTTTTATATACACCATCTATTTATATAGTTGTTTTATGTGAGATGGTAAATCCAGTGCTTGCCACTACATCTTGGCCAGAAGAGGAGGGAAGGTCCCATCTATATGAATCTGTTTTCTTTCTTTTTTTTCTTTTTTCAGTGCGGGTAATTGAACCCAGGGCCTCACATATGCTAATCAGGTGCTATTCTACTGAGCTACACCCCGCAGCCAACAGACTAACATATACCCTGTTTTCTATTGCCAATAGAACAATACCACAGACTGGGTAAATTTTAACAAAAAGAGGTTTCTTGTGGCTTGTAGTTTAGGAAGTCTAAACTGCTTATCTGCCTGTTTCTGTCCTATAATCCCTTCCCAATTTCTTATATTTGCTAAATGGCCACATCTAGCGATGACCCTGATGTCAGAGCCCAGTGGTGGGACAAAGCATCACATAGTAAGAGTCAGAGAACACATGTGCCGTGTATCTGGTTTCTCTCCTCTTCTTATAAAGCCACCAGTGTTCCCTCTTGGGATCTCCACCCTGATGACCTTATGTAGTTCTAATCACCTCCTAAAGGCCCCACCTCTAAACACCATCCATTAGGTTTCTTTCCTTTTAATGCTTAATAGTGAGAATTAAACTATAGTGCACCAACCCTTGGGGGACACATTCAAACCCTACCTAAACCAGAGTGCTGTGTAGTAAGACAGCTATTAGCAGGCCATATGGAGGAAAGGAGGATTGAAAATGACTTTCTGCATTCAGCCTTCATAGCTGAAGCCATGTGGGAGTAAAATCCCTAAAACATTGGAAAGACGTTTTCTAATGGAACCCACACCATAACCAAAGCCATTGAGCCATTTTACAAAACAAAGACCATAGACTCCATATATCCTAATCCACAGCAAAGGGCTTTTCCAGGTGGAGCTTGAACTCCTGCACTTAAGGTGCCCAGAGCTGAGTGCCCAGGGCTGACATCACACTGGGTGAGCCCTAGTTTGAGTAAACTAGAGGGAACATGTGCTTGCTCATTTCTTCTGTTCTTTCTTCCTTCCTCTTCTCTCTCTTTGCTCCTTGCCCACTGCTAGGGAAAATCTGGGAGAAGAGGGCACACAGACATGAAGGAATCCAGTGACCTGTAGAAGACCATGTTTATTGGGGAAAAGTAAAGGTAGGGGAAGGAAGTGAAAAGGGGCCACCTGTAGCAGTCAGAAGGTGGGTACTGCTGCAAACAAGCTATTTGAGGTTGGGGCTTATATAGAACTGGCAAAGCCTTAGTCATAATGTTGCAGAAAAATTTAAATCAAAAGTTAAGATGTTATGTTTGCTTAAATGTAATTGTCAGTATGTACCCAGCGGCTCAACCCCAGAAAAAATACTCCAAGACACAAAGGGATCGGGAGCAGAAAATTTATTTAGACTGGCCAGCCAGCTACTTTCAGTCCCGGGAGTGGACTTTCAGAAAGCAGCATCCAACTCACAGTGCTTACGGGCTTTATAGGGTAGGGGCAGAGAAGCAAGGATACAGAAGTGAGAATTCTTTAGCGGTTAAGGAAGGGGGGTACAGAGTAATTTTTCATTTCTCAGAAGTCAACCTTACAGGAATTCTAATCATCAGCTCTCTGGTTAGTTTATCATGTATGACCTTCTCTGTGATATAGTTTCCCTTATCAAAGGACCTTGAGGTCTGGCTGGGGCTAGTCTGCAAAATTCCAGTGGGATCATGACAAACATTTTCTTGTAAACTTTCTGTTTCCACATACCCAGCAGCTTGACACCAGAAAAATACTCCAAGACAGAAACAGATCAGGAGCAGAAGGAAGCTTTAATAGACTGGCCAGTCAGCTGCCCCTAGCCCGGGGAGTGGACTTGAAGGGAACAGCAGCTCTGGTCTTGTCAGTTAGGGTTTTAATAGGGCAGTTTAAGGGGTCAGGGAGTACATTGTAAGTTTCCGTTTTCCAGAGCTCAGCCCTTTACAGGAACTCCTTGAATTTGACCTTGTATAGGGTTATCTTGTGACACCACCTTTTTCTCAATCCAGCCCTTCAGCAGGCACAGCCATTTAGTGACACAACTGCCCTTATCAGCTCTTGTTGAGGACTGGTTTTCAAGGAACCAGAGTGATTTTAAAGTGACCTTAGGCCTGCTCTCACACTAGAACTTAATGCACCTTGTTTAAAACTTATACATTTCATCCTGTAGGTCACCTCCTATCTCTTTGCTTCTTGTCTGCCTGTCTCTACCCTATAATCCCTTTCTAATTTATTAAACTCAGCCTATTATCTACTCTCCACCCTGATGGCTGATTCCCCATTTCTTACAATTGCTAAACTCAGTCTATTGAATGTACTCTTTGCCCTATAGTCTGTTCCCATAATCCCTTCCTGATTTCTTGTATTATGTAGATGTTACCTACCTATTTCCATGGTAACTAGCTTAACCCACCTACATATGATCATGTAGGCCATGCACATATTGTTCCAACTAACAACCCCCTCCTTGTAAACTATATAACTCCAGGAGAACTGGGGTCCGGGGTTAGCCCTGAGAACAGCTGTTTCCATGGGCTGACCTTGCCATAGCAATACATTTTTTGTGTTGCCCAACTCCTGAGTCTCTCAAAGTACTTTTGGTTTTCTCATGCTGCTTCAATAACATTGGTGGGAAAAGTTTCCTTGCAGGGAGGAGGGAGTAAGTTTGGGGGACTCCATTATCTCAGGACTTAGAAGCTCTGTCAGACATGGGCCCTTTGTCCCCTCACCCTCCACCCACCCTCTCCTCCCAGGGGAATATGTGCATGCTGCTCCTTCTGTAGGGCCCATCATCTCTGTCTATCCCAGGCATTCTTCCTTCTAAAAGCCTGCTTACCTCTCCTGTTCTCTCTGGCTTTATGTTCCCCTGCAGAACAGAAATATCCTTATGCTGATTCACCCAGGGAACTGAGGTCTTTCCAAGTTCCTTTCCAGGTCTATCTAAACTTCTCCACGTGCTTCTGTTTTCCCTTGTAATTATTCCTGAAAGGTGTGCTATCTTTTAATAAACCTTGCCTACACTCTTTACTATAACTTCTGAGTCGGGTGTATTCATTTATACACTGAACATAAGGATCAAGGTTTTGGTGCTGCCAAGACTCTCAGACTCATCCCCAATAACAATACCACCCTCATACTCACTTCATTTGATTATCAACATTTCTCTGAGGTTTGAGCCCCAGTACCTCAAAACAAAACAAAACAAAACAAAACAAAATACAAACAAGATCTGAAATAATATTGCCCAGAACTTTTCATGGTATGTGGTCTATAGGGGTTGGATTCCAAGTGATTCAAAGCTGTTTGAAGCCAGTTAACACTACATCTAATGAGCCAGGAATGGTGCCACATGCCTATAATCTCAGCACTCAGGAGGCAGAGGCGGGAGTATTATGGCTAGTTTGAGGCCAACCTGGTCTATATAGCAAGTTCCAGGCCAGCCTGGGCTACACAGGAAGACCTTGTTTCAAATAATTCCTCCTCCTCCTCCTCCTCCTCCTCCTCCTCCTCCTCCTCCTCTTCTTCTTCTTCTTCTTCTTCTTCTTCTTCTTCTTCTTCTTCTTCTTCTTCTTCCTCTTCTTCAAGGGAATGATGGGAATAGAGTCAGAAACAAGGGATAAGTATGAGGATTTTTTTTTTCTTTTTAGGAATGGAATCAAGATTACTTGGTGATTGATTGGATGTGGGAGGAAAAGAGGAAGCCAAACATGACCTCGTCCTATTCATTCACAGCCACATTGTTCTCATCTCTGTGCCTGGTACACATCAGGCAAGTTTTTGCTTTCAGGCTTATGAACTTGGTTCCCTCTGCTAACCTCAGATTTTTGTTTGTTTGGTTGTTTTTTTTTGAAACTGGATCTCACTGTGTAGCCCAGGCTGGCCTTGAATTCCTGTCCCTCCTGCTTCAGGCCTCCCAAGTGCTGGATTACAGGTGGGCATCACTGTGCCCCAGATCTTTACATGGTTGGTTCCTCCTCAGCACTCAGACCTCAACCCAAGTCAGTTCCCTTCTTGTTCAGATAGCCAATGGCAATCCCCAGGTCAGCCATTTTTAATGACAATTCTATGTTTTATTTTCATCCTTTATCCCTATTGGAACTTATCTTGTTCCATTCCATCTTATCTTATCCTATTTTACCTTATCTTATCATTCTACTTGAATGTGAACTCCTTTAAAGGAGACATCTTGTCTGCCTTGCTCACCACTAAATCCTATTATTTGAGAAGCACCTGGCAAATAGAGCTTAGCAATAAACAGGAAGTATATCTCTTGCCAGTTCTCCTCCTAGTCTAAGTTTTAGCCATGCCAAACAAATTACAGTGCTCTAAATATGCCAGATGGGCTGGGATTTATCTCAGTTGGTAGAGCACTGCGCTGCAGTCTCTGAGGTCCTGAGTTCAATTCCCAGCACCACAAAAATGGGAGAATGGCCTGGTAATCCACTCCCAAGGCAATCCTGAAGCAGTCAGCCATTGAAAACCCTATGAGGGTTGCTATGAGTCAGATACCGACTCGACGGCACCTAACAACAACAACAACAAATATGCCAGATAGTTTTGCTTTGTACTGCTTCCATTGAGTAGAATTCCCTCCTTATCCTCGCTTCTCTTTCCTAACCTTGTTGTCCCTCAAGACTCTGGTTTCATCACATTGCCTTACCTTGTCTGTTTTCCCATTGGAAAGAAGCAAGTTGAGGATCTCATGTGTCCCAAACACCTGGCTAAGACAGATAATAGGCATTCAGTAAATGTCTATTGGGATCACTCGAGAACTTGTTAGAACTATAGAATCTTGGCCCTCACCCCAGATTAACTGACTCAGAGTCTGTGCTGTGCAAGATCTCCAAGTGATTCCTTTTCACATGAAATTTGGAGAAGCACTACTTTAAAGCTTATATTTACCTGGGAAGCCTTGTAGTGATCATAACAGCAGACAGATGTGGTAAAGAAAAGAGCATGGCACTGGGTATCGGACAAATCTGGTTGGAATTTTTATTTTATCAATTACAATGCCTAAAGGGGTGTGAAATAATGAATATGACATGCCTGGTATACAACAGATGCTTTACAAATCATAATATCAGCTAGGCATTGGGGTCTCATGCCTGTAATCATAGCACTTGGGAGGCTGAGATAGGAGTTCAAGGCCAGCCTGGGCTACAGTGAGTAGCAGTCCAGCCTCAGCTGCAGCGTCAGACTCTGTCTCAAAAGAAAACAACAACAACAAAAAACAAACAAACAAACAAAAAATCATGGTATCTTTCTTCCTTGGAATATTTTAAGCCTGGAAACTAGGAAATCTGGCCCCTAGATCCAATATTGCTGGATCTACGATTTAGTTGGATCTGAATTTAGTTCACTAAATCATAGAACTTTGAATTAGAAGAGATGTTCATGTAATATATATTTTACCAGCATGTGTTATCAAAGACCATCAACCTAAACAAAGGACAATCAGATTTTCCAAAAAATACTGATATTTATTTGGGAATAGCATTGAAATAGGAATAGCAGAGCACAGCAATGTGCTATGATGCCATGGTAAACTGATTGTGGGCATATTCAAAGAGGTTGAGGCAAGGGGTTGGTTTGATTTTTTTCTTTTGTTTTTCTTTTTTTGTTTTGTTTTGTTTTGTTTTTGTTCTTGTTGTTTTTGTAGTTCTTGATGGTTGAACCCAGGGCCTTGCACATAATTTGCAAGTGTTCTACCAATGGGTGACACAGTCCATTTTTTACTTTTTATTTTGAGTCAGGGTCTCACCCTAAACTACACAGGCTGCTTCTAGCTTTGAGATCCTCCTGCCTCCGCCTCTGGAGTTGTTGGAATTACAGGTGAGAGCTATGCCCAGAAAGTGGGTGTTTTTAAAGACAAAACTTAGAAGAATTACATCAGATATTTTGAAACAGTAATTCTTGGTCACAATGATTAATAATAAGATTGGCGTCAGATTGAGATTGAACGGATAGATATCTTTATGTTGTTGTTGTTGTTGCTGTTGTTAGGTGCTGTTGAGTCAGATGCCACTCATAGGGACCCTAAATATAGCAGGGCAAAACACTACCTAACACAATGCCATGTCCTTTTATTTTTGAGTCCATTGTTGCAGTCATTATGTTTCTTCTCATTTTGAGTTATGCCACATCGGCAAAAGAAGGGCTGAGGGGCTTTCCTCAATTCTCATCATTAAGGTCAACTCAGCCATTAAAAACCCTATGGGGGTCTCTGTGAGTCGGACTCAACTCAATAGCACCTAACAACAACAACTACTTCGAGGAATCAACTCTTCCTTAATCATTTCTTGAATGCCTTCCAGCCTGGGGGGTTCATTTTCTGGCACTATATTTCACAGTGCTTCTCTGTTTTCATCGAGTTTTCAATGGCTAATTATTTGAGGAGTGGGCTGCCATATCCTTCTCCCTAGTCTCGCAGTCTGGAAGCTCAGCTGAAACCTGTCTGCCATAGGTGACGTTGCTGTTATCTGAAATACTGTTGGCATAGCTTTCAATATTACAGCAACACAAAAGCCCCCACAACACAACAAGCTGACTGACATATGAGAGACATATCCTTATAAAAGTACTTTCTGTATAAAGCTCTGGTGACTCTATGCAAGCTTGTGGTTCTGGCGGTTGTCAGGGTTACAGGAGGAGCTGAAGACTTCTGAAGAATCCCCTGGCCCTTGTAACTCTCCCGCCCCGCCCCTCTCCCTCCATGTGTATTTAAGCTACAGCAAAAAATTAAAGACTTTGGAGCTTGATCAGACAGCCTGTCTTGCTCTCATCCTTCGTGTCTCTTGTCTCTCTTTCATTCATTCGCCCCCTACTCTAGGTCCCTGTTGAACAGCCCCGAGGGCCAGGGCAGTGTACCACCACATCCAGCTTGTTTCTGTATGTTTTATTGTATGTGTTGGGATCTGTAAGACTTCCTTCCCTCGAGCAAGTCAGAGTAGACTCACATCTACTAAATTCTTTCTTTTTTTAAACTCACATCTACTAAATTCTTTTTTTTTTTCCTTTTAGCAATGTTAGGGATTGAACCCAAAGCCTCATTCACGCTAGGCAAGTGCTCTACCACTATGCCCTAACTTTGTTTTTTTATACTTTTTATTTTTCTTTATTTGTTTTGTTTTGTTTTTCAGACTGGGTCTTGTATGTTGTGCAGGCTGGTATCAGAATTGTGGGATCAAGTGATAGTCCTACCTCAGCCTCTTATTTGCTGGGAGTACAGGCATCCGCTGCCACGCCCACCTTTAACTTCACATTTTTGAAAAAGAATAGTTTGGAGGAAGACTTACTGTCATAATTAGTAATTATAAGAATCAGTTTATCATTTAACCACTTAAATCTCCTCATGACAAAATTTCTAAGACTCAGCAGACGCCTTGCTTGTTTTAATCAAAACAAAATCCCTAAAGAAACAAAAATCTTTTTTATGTAGTTCTTTAAGCAGCTGACGAGATTTACTCGTATGGAGCAACAGGAAAGTTCAGGAATGACCCCTCCTTACAATGATCTTAGTAGTGGAGTACAGGAGGCCATAGACTTACGAGAACAAAGAAATTGGCAGAATATTTTTACATCTGTTTTCAGTGAAAATGAGATTATTGCCCATGAATGAATCAAGAAAACGGAAGGTCTTCCTGTAGGAGTTTCCATATGTTCAAAAATCCTAGGTTGACCTTACTTCTGGGCTTCTCCTTTTTTTTTTTTTTTTTTTAAGACAGGTATTAAGACAGGGTCTTGCGATATAGCCCAGGCTGGCCTTCAACTTGTGATCCTGCGTATCAGCCCCTGGAGTGCTGAGATTACAGGCATGCACCACTATGCTGGAGGGGGGGAGCTTCTGCTCTTCTCTTTTGACTCTTCTGGAGGTTTTGTTCCCTTCTCCAGTCTTACTGGTTTTACTTTTCTTTTCTTTTCTTTATTTATTTTTATTTTTGGCAGTACTGGGAGGTTGAACCCAGGATCTTGTGCCTACTTTGCAAGCACTCTACCACTGAGCTACCCCCTCGGACCTTTTTTTATTTTTTATCTTGAGATAGGATCTTGCTAAGTTAAACAGGCTGCCTCTGATCTCACATTTGTGATCCTCCTGCCTCTGCCTCTCCAGTTGCTGGGGTTACAGGCATGCGCCACCACACTCAGCTCTGGTTTCAACTTTTGAGTTTTCACTTCTTGAAAGAGTAAGTAAGGTTTCAGCAGGCTGAGGAGATGGGGCTGATTTATTCTAGAATGGGTCTGGAAGTCCATTGGGCCAGGGGATAGTGTTTGTCTATTGAACTGGAAAGCCAAGAGGTCTGAGCATTTGTTCTTCCACTGACGTGGGCATCTGGGCTTCAGGTTTTCCCCCAAGTAGGCAGCTACACTAGTCTGTTATTGTAAAGTTCTGATTTTATAGGTGACCCTAGCACTAACAGCTTAAGGTATCACCAGTGGTGATGGAAAATAGCAAGCAAAAACAAGAAATGAGGAGTGATAGAGGTTGAGAGTAGGGAAGAAAAAGCTTCTGGATGGCTCAGAAGGGTAGGAAAATATGCCACCCAAATTATGCCACTTTGTGTGATTATTATTTTGAACTAAAGACACTTAAAACAAAAAACAAGTGCTGTTACTCTTCCCTTTTTCTTCCTGAAAGCAGGGAGTTGCCTCCCTATCCTGAGAAGGAAAGTAATTTCAAGAATGGGAAGCTGAAAATTGTGTACAAATGAACCTTGTTAAAATAGTTATTTTCCTTTAGCCTCCCCGCTTTTCCATAACTACCTCTCTTCCCTCAACATAACATAAAAGCATCTAGGTGTCGTCACATTTTGGGGTCATTTTTTTTGGTGGTGTTAGTAATCCAACTCAGGACAGTGCCCATGCTAGGCAAGATCTTTACCACTGAGCTACCTCCTTAATCCCTCTCATTTCCTTTGGAGGCCTCTTGTGTCATGTAGAAACTCATATTACATAAATATATATGTTTTATGTTTTTCTCCTGTTAACCTATGTTACATTTAATTCTGAAACTGCTGAGAAACCCTAAGAGGAAAGAGGTGAAAGTTCTTATTCCCTACAGTTTGACGTCAAGAAATCGCCTTCCTGGGCTAGGTATGTGGCTCAGTGGTAGAGTGCTTGCCTTGCATGCTCAAGGCCCTGGGTTCGGGTGTTAGCACTCCATGCACGCCTGTAATCCCAGCCACTCGGGAAGCAGAGGGAGGCGGGGGATCGCAAATTTGACGCCAGAGGGAGCCTGTGTAATTTAGCAAGACCTTGACTCAAAACTAAGTGGGTTGGGAGTGCAGCCCAGTGAAAGAGCACTTACGAAGTATGCACAATGCTCTGGCTTCAACCCCCAAGTATAAAAAACAAAGCAAAGCAAACAAACAACAAACAAAAACCTCAAACAACAACAACTTCCCTGGGGTTAGAATTGGACTAGGATGAAAATGAAAGTAGCAACCTCTACTTTTTAAAAAAATCTTCATCGTTACGTTGTCACCAGAATGCACGTTTAATGCAGCCGAATTGGGTGACGACTTGCCCGTTCTGAATCACTTTGAAGTATGACCTAAACCCAGCATTGTTTAATAATCTTTAATTACGGAAAGTCTCCGAATCAATCAAGGTGACCCCTAATTTATTGTTTTCCCGTTAATTAGGCTTCAGAGGATTTTAGAAAGGCCAGCTATGGAGATAAATAGGAAAAGGCGAAAGACAGGACGAAGGATCAGTTAGTTGGTGATCAGAGATGAGGTGGGAACAGAGAGGTCGGTGCTGCGACGGGCCATCCCGGGACCGGGCGGGATTTGCTGTACCACCGACTACATTTCCCAGGCGCTCCGCCGGCCCCGCCCCCGTCCCTCCGGGCTCCACCCCCGTCCCGCCGGCCCCGCCCCTGCCGGCGTCCCATCTCCGCGCCCGCCCGACTTCCCAGCGGCCCCATGCGGCCCGGGCATGCCCAGTGCGGGCGCAGCGGCCCCGGCCCTGGGAGCGCCCGGCGGAACGGGCGGCCGGGCGCGGAGCACCCGAGGGGGCCCGGGGTGGTCGAGCGCCTGGGCCGGAGCCGCGGCGGCGGGGCTGCGGGTAGGTGAGAGCTGCGGCGAGCCGGGCCGCGGGGCTGACGCGCGGCCGGTCCTGGGCGGCAGGGGCCGAGGGGGCGTGGGAAGGCGGGCAGGGCCGGGCAGCTGTCTGTGAGGCTCCGGGCGGGGGCTGCGGAGCGGGACCCCTGACGCGAGGGGACCCCTGGCGGCCAGGGCCGAGGGAGCGGGGCGAGGCCCGGGCGCGGCGAGCGTGTCCCCAGGTGCGGCGCGCGCAGCTATGTTTAGCTCCCGTGTGATCCGAGGCGAGCGGGGTCCGCACCGCGTGCGCGGGTCTGGTCGGGGACGAGGACCGGACCTCAGCCGAGTTGCCCAGGAGCTGCGGGGGAGACGGGTCCGGGTGGACGCGGGGACCCGGAGCCGTCGGGACAGCCCCGGGAGAAGGGAGGTTGTTTACCTTCGCACCTGGCGTGGGAGATGCCAGCTTCTTGCGCTCCTGGATTTGGGCTTAGTGGCTTAGAAATGAAAGTGCTGGGCTGTGCCTCAGTAGATGCGTAATCTGTTCTAAGGATTGTCAGGAATTGAATGGCCGGCTGTAGGTCAAGGTTTAAGAAGGGTTCTTTGTCCATGGGATGCTCTGGTTAAACAAAAATTTTCATTGAAAAGCTTGAGTAAAAAGAAGTCCTAGCCAAGGGTTAGAAAATCAGGGTCGTGAAGTTTTGTGGTTCTGCTTTGCGCTTGCTGTGACTTTGGACGGGGCATTTAACTTCTGGTCTCAGCTTCTCAAGCTGTGAAATGCTGTGAACCAGATGCATCTTAATTCCCTCCCGTTGTAGGATCCCTATGTGTCATTCAGTCTGAGTGTGGTCTCAAATTGTGGCAAGCTATTTTTATCCATGCCTCAGCTATTTGTTAAACTAGGTAATTCATACCATATTCCTGTAGGAAGGATGTTAGGATCTCCGTATAAAATTGAAGTGACTTGTCCTTCAAAGGCCAGTGTTGGTCAGTACACGTGGAAGCCAGATATTAACTGGCTAAGATTGAAATAATGCTGCCGTTCCGGATGAGGATAGACATGTTTCAGGCTTCTGGTCAGTGCCCACTGAGAAACCCAGACCAAGGAATGGGCTTCCTCACACCGCCAAGCTGCCCATTCTTTAGTGGGATTATGTTTGTACAGAATTTCAAGTTTTTATTTCTATTCTGTTGGGCACTCTATACTCAACCTACAAAGTTTTTTTTTTTTTTTTTGATACTGGGGGCGGAGGTGGCGGTTAACCCAGGGCCTCACGCATGCTTTGCAAACTCTCTGCCACAGAGCTGCACCCACTACCCCATTTTTTTACTTTTTATTTTGAGACAGGGTTTCACTAAGTTATGCAGGCTGCATCTGGCCTTAAACTCGTGATCCTCCTGCTTCTACCTCCTGAGTCGCTGGAATTACAGACATGCACCACTGCGCCCCTATAAAGAATTTTACTACTCTTAATTTGTAGATGAGCAAGTAGCTGGTGAAAAGGGTGGATCCGTGGTAGTCTTTACAAACTAGTCTCTTGCTCATCTTGGGTATTCACTGTTGGCCTGGCTCTGGGCTGCCCTTACAGGCAACCCTCAGAACAGTGTCTGTCTGTACCCACATGATTGGCTCTCTTGAGGTGTGTGTGTGTGTAGGAGGGAAGAATGGGAGTAGTAACACTTCCTTAACCCTGGAAATTTCTCTACCTGAAGCAAGCCCATCTGGGTAGGATTTGACCTAAGGAGCACATGGTAAATCCAGTGTGGTGCAGGTTGCCTTCTAAATGCTGTACTCCCTGCTCTTCCAGTTCTGAGTGGCATTAGTCCAGTTGAATCAATGAGGTGCTATTTGCTGAAGTGGGTAAAGGTCAGGGAAAGGGTGCTTCTGTTTTGAAGTCCGGGATTTATACAATCTGCCTATGAAAATGCCTGTGTAGTAAGATTGTATCAGTTAAGTCGACCCTACAGGTTGGTTTAGTGGTGCTTGAGAACTTTAGAATCCTAAATTCTTAAAAAAAAAAATTCTGCAAGTGTGTTTTACATTCACCTTAGAATTGAAGGAATTAAATGAGTAGTATTTTAGACTGTTTTGAGCTGGGCCAGTAGGCTCATGCCTGTAATCCCAGCACTTCAGAGGCAGACAGGAGGAGCTCAGGGTCAAGGTCAGATTGGACTAGATAGTGAGACCCTATCTCAGAAAACAAAATAAATAAATAAATTTAAAAAGTAAAAAAAAAAAGAGGGCAAGCAAGCACTAGAGAGGATATTTGTAACATTTGCACAGTACAGTAAACTGTTTTCTAAAAATCATTTTGGTACTGAGGATTGAACTGAGGGTCTCACACATAGTAAGCATGCACTGTACCACTGAGCTATACCCTCTGCCTTGGGCTAACTTAAAATTCACTGTTTCTTGCATGATTATTAAAATTGTACATACTTGTGTCTGAGCGTGGTGGTGCATGCCTGTAATCCTGGCTATTCAGGAGTCTAAGGCAGGAGGATCACAAGTTCGAGGCCAGAGGCAGCTTGTGTAATTTAATGAAGCCCTGAACCCTGACTCAAAAAGTAAAAAATGAGCTGGGGTGTAGAGCACTTGCAAAGCATGAACTCTGGGTTCAACTCCCAAGTATCACAAAAAATAAATAAATAAAATTGTATACACTTGTGTATATTTAAAGTTAGAAAGCATGGATCTGTTTGGAGGTCTTGGTAGGTAATAGTTTCACATGCTATAAACCTTGTGTGCTTGAGGGCTGTGTTTGACTGAAGTGCATATTTAGTGTTGTAAGACTTTTATCTTGCTCTTGTATTTTCATCCAAGTGTTTGAGGTACATGGCAAGCATAAAAATTGCTTAAGAGTGTCAGTTGTGTTGGTGCACACCTATAATCCCAGAACTTGTGAGGTTGAGGCAGGAGGATATATGTGAATGTGAGGCCAGTCTGGTGTATACAGCGAGTTCCAGGCTATACAGCAAGACTGTCTCAAAAAACCAAAACAACAAACGTTGCTTAAGAGGATATAGAGATATTATTATCATCCATCTCTAAATCCTCAAAATGTGTAAGGAGAAATGGTTAGGGACATTAGGGCTCAGAAGGCACCACTGGGACGTCAGGGCTCAGAACAGGGCTCAGAACAGACTGCTAGTCCAAGAGCACATTTACCCCACATGAAAGTGAAAAGGCAGTAAATGTTTTAAAAAGAAAAAAAAAAAAAAAGAAGAAAAGGCTGGCAATGTAACTCAGTGCTAGAGTACTGCCCAGCATGCACACGGCCTTGGGTTTAATCCCCATCATCACAACACAAAACAACAAAACAAAACAAAACAAACCCAAACAATAACCCAAACAAACAATCACATGTGCCTATACCCCTCCTATTCCCCAGCAACTTAGGAGGCTGAGGCAGATGGCTGAGTTAAGCCCAGGTGTTTGAGACTGCTCTGGGTAACATAGACTCCATCTCAAAACAAACAAAAAATTATGGATTTCAGGTTTCAGCAGTTAGAGGTATAGTTTCACTTAGTTCATTGTGTTAGTGCTAGAATCTGTTGCTCTCCTATTAGAGCTACAAGAGTGTGGGGTCATCATGTACAAATGTGCATGAAGTAATTTCTCTTTAATTTATGATTTTTCCTGCCCTGTCCTCTGTTTCCAGGTATTTCATGATGAGAGAGTCTGTGACACTTCTCTCCCCTCTTTGTAGTTGATGTCTGGATGGTGAAGAGATGGCTGACAGTGTTAAAACTTTTCTCCAGGACCTTGGCAGGGTGAGTACATCTTATTTCAAGGATTTTTTTTTTTTTTTTTGAGTTCCCGAGGCCACACACATACTTTGCAAGTGCTTTACCAATGAGCTGCATCCCTAGCCCATTTAAAAAAAATTTTTGTCTTGAGACAGGATCTCACTAAGTTGCACAGGCTGCCTCTGGCCTCAAATTTGTAGGACTCCTGCCTCTGCCTCCCAAGTTGCTGGGATTACAGGCGTGTGCCATGACGCAAGAGTTTGTCCCTTGAGCTTTTAGCTGAAGAAACTGACTAGATGATCCTTCAGGTATTGTGGGTATTTTTATCCTATTTGTTGGGTCCTTCACATACAGATTTTCATTCTCATATACACCACTTAGGAGATAAGAATTATCCTGCCTGTAGCCAGGTGCAGTGGCACAGGCCTGTAATCTGCAACTCAGGAGACAGTGACAGGAGGATCACGAGTTTGAGGCCAGAAACAGCCTGTGTAACTTAGCAATATCCTGTCTCAAAAAATAAAGAGTGGGCATGCTGGTGCGCACCTGTAATCCCAGCTACTTGGGAGGCAGAGGCAGGAGCATTTAACCAGAAGTTAAATGGCCTATCCAAAGTCACAGGTTTTTTGTTTGTTTTTGCAATACTTGAGGGTTGAACTCAGTGCCTCCCACATACTTTTGCAAGTGTTCTACCACTGGGCTGAACCCTTTATCCCCTGCCTTTTTTTTAATATATTTTATTTTGAATCAGGGTCTCACTAAATTGTATAGCCTTCTTCTGGCCTCAGACTCATGATCCTCCTGACTCCACCTCCTGAGGTGTTGGGATTATAGGCATGTGCCACTGCACCTGCCTGTTTCTTGAGCATTTCCATATGACCATTGAAGGTGCTTAATACCAGGTTGGTTGGATGGATGGATAAGTGAATGCAATTCTTTGAAGTAGGCAACAGGTAATTCTGATTTTTAGCACCAGCAGTAAGCTTAAAATAATGTTGGCAGGTGCCTCTGTCCTTTATAGACTTAGCAACAACTACTCTTATTATGCACTTGTTAAGGACATTCTTTCCTCTAGCTATACTACCATATAGCTTCTGTCTTATGTGGTTCTCTTATCCTAGCTTCATATTTTACAGTAAATTCTTTCTTTCTTTCTTTTTTTTAGCAGTAATTATTTATTTTGTATCCTTTTGGGTTTTTTGAGATAGAATCTCATTATTTACCCAAGTGGGTTTGAGCTCACAATTTCTTGCCTCTGCCTCCTGAGTGCTGGGATTATAGGTGTGTGCCACCATGCCCAGCTTCTTTGTGTCTTTTCTAACCTTAGTCTAACTTCATTCCTTTCTAGAGACCCCTGTCGTATTTAGCCTGGTATCTTTAGATTTAGTACAGGATATACCTGGTGTATGATAGATATTTAATTGATACTGAAAGTATAGAAGACAATAACTTGGCTTTATGATATTGATAAGTATGGAGGGCTTAGAAAACTACTGTTTTGAGGCCATATTATTCAAGATTATTTCAGGCAAGAATTGTCAGTGAATGATAAGTCTAGAGGGGAGAACTTCTTGGGCCAGATATTTGCACGGTCTCAGAAGTCTCCCCATATATTGCTTGTTGCAAGAGGAAAAGTTGCAGCCATACAATGAAGAAACTGGACAGTGCCTTGCTTGGGTATGTAAAATTAACATCACCATAAGGGCAAAGAGTTACCATGTGCCGTCTTTTTGTTATTATTATTATTTTGAGACAAGGTCTCGCAGTTACAACCCAGGCTGACCTAGAACTTGGGATCCTGCTGTGCCACATCTGGTTTATCCTGTGGTTCTCGATGTGATACCTTGAAGGGCATACCATCACTTCTTTTTTTTTTTTTTGTGGCACTGTGGGTTGAACCCAGGGCCTGGCGCTTGCATGCTTTGCAGGTGCTGGATCACTGAGCTGCACCCGCAGCCCATTTTTTTATTTTTGAGACAGGGTCTCGCTAAATTACACAGACTGTCTCTGGTCTCGAACTTGTGATCCTCCTGCCTCTGCCTCCAGAGCTGCTGGGATTACAGGCATGTGCCACCGCACCCAGCCACACCATCACTTCTGTGATCTTCCTGCCAAAAATGCTAAACCTGGGTCTGATCATGAGGAACCCTGAATCTTGAGAATGCCATAAAGTATCTGGCTTATATTCAGAAAGAAAGATAAAGGCTAAAGAACTATTGTTGATTTTAAAAGACTAAAGAGATGTCATGACTAAGTGCAATATTTGATTCTGGGCTAAACTCTTGAGCGGGGTAAAGTGCCATAGAGAGCATTATCAGGACAAATGGAGAATTTGGAATATGGACTATAGATTAAAGTATTTCAGTATTAAATTTCTTGGATCAATAACTGTCCTCTGGTTATGTAAAAAAAAAAAAAAACTAGTGTTCTTAGAAAATATGCACTGAAAAATTAAAGGGACATCATACAGCAACTTACAGAAAAGTGTATATATATATATATACATATATATGTTAATATAGCAAGATATTAAACTGGTAAATATGAACAAAAAGTATTTGGAAGTTCTTTCTTGCAACTCTTAATCATTTCAAAATTAAAAAAAAAATCATGGCTGAGGGTATAGCTTTGTGGTAAGCACTTGGCTAGTGTGCTTGAAGCTCCGGGTTTGAATCCCAGCACTGAGGGGGAAATCAGAATCCTCTTGAAGGCCTGGCAAAATAAATACTATGCTTTCCACTATTATTTCACTTTCTGGTTTGTAACTTTGGAAGTCTTCTTCTCCAATCCATAATCTTTCTTCCTTTAAAAATGTCCTTGTTTATAGGGAATCAAGGACTCCATCTGGGGTATTTGTACCATTTCAAAGCTAGATGCTCGAATTCAGCAAAAGAGAGAAGAACAGCGTCGAAGAAGGGCAAGTAGTGTCCTGGCGCAGAGGAGAGCCCAGAGTATAGAGCGGAAACAAGAGAGGTAAAGCGTGCAAGGCCGGGTCAGTAAATGTTACAGGGAGGGGCACAATAGGAAGTGACCGAGCTTTAGTTTGTGTTTTCTCATGTTACATGTGATCCCCGCCCCCCACATCACCATAAACTAGAATTCTTGCTCAGAATGCCAAACAGAAAACCACAAAAATTATTTGGTTTTGATGGATACTATAGGAACACTTACGTAGATTTATTGGTAGAAGAACCCCAACCATTGACTTTTATTTTTACTTTTTTTTTTCACTAGGCAAGTGCACTAGCACTGAGCTACATCCATAATGCTTTTTAATTTTTTTTTTTTAAATTTTTTTGCAATACTTGGGTTGAACCCAGGACCTTGTGCATGCTTTGCAAGTGTTCTACCACTGAGTTGTACCCTCAGCCCATTTTTTACTTCTTACTTAGATACAGGGTCTCACTAAGTTATACAGGCTGCCTCTCACCTTGAAGTTGCAATCCTACTTTCGCCTCCCCAGTTGCTGGGATTACAGGTGCCCAGCCTTTATTCTATTTTTATTTTTATTTTACTTTTATTTATCACACCCAGCCTTTATTTTATTTTTATTTTGAGATAGGGTCTCGATTAGTTGTACAGGCTGCCTCTGGCCTCAAACCTGTGATCCTCTGGCCTTAGCCCCCCGAGTAGCTGGGATTACAGGCATGCACTGCTGTGCTTGGCTCAGGCTTTCTCTTTTAATCTTCTCTAACCTCCGATTTAAGAAAATAATTTTTTTTTTTTAAAAAGAAAAACTGGTTCCACGGCAGTATTTTTAGCCTTTTCTCATTGACTGAATTAGAGCATTGGGAGCACATTAGGTGCTCAAAAATAATACGGTGCCACGAGAAGGTATAAGGTGGACAGCTACTGCATGACAATTAGGAAATAACTTATTTTCTGTGTGCCTTATAAGCTAAATACATATGGTCTTTTCCAGTGAGCCACGTATTGTCAGTAGAATTTTCCAATGCTGTGCTTGGAATGGTGGCGTATTCTGGGTAAGTTCTTTTCCATAAAATTCCAGGTGTCTTATAAGCGCCTTCAGATTGTTGTTAGGCTAATTTTCTCTGCTGTTTCCTTGCAACACTATAACAAGTAGCTTTCAGCTGCTTATATTTGCCAAGTCTGCAGCTGTAGCCCTGTGGCATCCGATCCCATCAGATCTCGGAAGCTAAGCAGGGTCGGGCCTGGTTAGTACCTGGATGGGAGACCACCTGGGAACACCAGAAGCTGTAGGCTTGGGAGAAGGACCTGGCAACCCCCTCCCAAAAACCAATCTGCCATTGAAAACCCTATGAACAACAGAGAAGTGCTGACAACAGTGTTTCCCCTGTTGTACAGAGGGTCGCTGTGAGTCGGATACCGACTTGACGGCACCTACAACAACAACAATATTTGCCTAAGCCTGCAACTGTACCACCCTGGCATCTGATCCTATTGGATCTCTGTAGCTAAGCAGGGTTGGGCCTGGATAGTACTTGGATGGCAGACTTCCTAGGAACACCAGGTACCATAGGCTTGGGAGAAGGGTTTGGCAGCTAACACCCCCTACCCCCTACCCCCCACCCCCACCCCCAAAACCAATCAGCCATTGAAAACTTTGTGAATAGCAGAGAAGGACTGATACAGTGCTGGGAATGGCACAGTGTTGGGCAGTGTTTCATCTGTTGTACACAGGGTCGCTATGAGTAGGACCTGACAGCTCCTAACAACATATATGCTTAAAAGTATAGCTCAGGGGCTGAGGCTGCAGCTCAGTGGTCCAGCACTTGGAAAGCATGCAAGCGCGAGGCCCTAGGTTCAACTCCCAGTACTGCAAAAAAAAAAAAAAAAAAAAAAAAATAGCTCAGGTTTTGTGCATTTACTGTGATTTTACTCCCATTTGGGAAAGAACATTTTTATGTAAACAAGTGTCAAGGATAATCCTGACTATATACTTTGTTTTTTTCTTTTTAAGTGGTTCATTCACAGGTTTAGTATTGTTATAGAAAGCAATCTCTGACACTGTCTAGAAATTTTGGCAAAAGACCTATGGGCCTCAGAGGAGAAAGGCAGACAAGGCTGGAGAAGAACAAAGGTTCTCCTTGCTCCTATCATAGTGATTGACTAGAATTGATTACTGTTGAAACCTAGAGTAGTAAAGGTTGCCTACAATTAGTTGAGAACTATAGTAGTCATTAGTGAAATTTGAAGAATGGATGCTTAAATATTTCCTTTGACTTCAGAGTCAGTATAGTTCATCTCACTCTAAACATTTCAGGTGTTTTCAGCTGTTAGTTAGCTTTAATTAATAAGCATTACTATGTATTTAGTATATACCTTTATAGTTTGGCTTAAAAGTTTCACTGTTTTATAGGCAATATCAGGTTTTCACCACTCAGCTGGAGTGCTAGGAAAAAGAAGTGGGTCTGATTTTGGTGGTCCTTCAGGCCTCCTAATTTATAATATTCACTCTCATCTGGCAAATCATCATAGTGAAACTTGAAGCTGTTTTATTATATTTATTCATCTGTTTGTCTTTTTTTTTTTTTTTTTTTTGTGATAGGCTCTTGCTATGTAGCCCAGGCTGGCCTTGAATTCTTGATCCTCCTGTGTCAGCCTTCCAAGGGCTGGGATTACAGGCTTGCACCACTAAACCTGTCTTTTGAAACTTTTATAAGAAGGGCTTTTGATGTTTACCTTATTGCTTCTTCCCTTAGTTCAGTCTCCTCTTGTTTTACCGAGTGTTTATTCCTGTGCTGCAGTCAGTAACAGCCCGAATTATTGGTAAGTACATACCTTGCTGACTGCTGGGGATGGAGGTGGGAGATGTTTCTAATATTCCTCAGTTTATTGAACATTTGGGACATGCCCAGAGTTTTCTGTGTTTTTAACTCCGACTTCTCAACAGCTCTTTGAGACAGACATTATTCCATTCACTTTATGGATGAGGGTATGGAAGTCAATTACCACGGTTAAACTATTAGTGGCAGAGCTGGGATTTAAACCTAAGTGGTTTACATTTACTCACTGTGCACTGTTAATTACTGTGCCTTTTCAGTGGCTACCTTGTAAGCAGGTTTGTGTCAAGATAAGCAGCACGTATCTATGGTTACTCTGAACTGGAGTTGTGGCCAGACTGTAGCTAGTCTACCATGAATGAAGACTGTTGAGAGTTAGACGTAATGATACACCAGCAAGAAACAGAAAGACGTGGGCAAAATAGAAGGCACAAAGTAGGAGCCTCCTGGTTTTCCATTTGTGTACTTAAACTAGTAACTTTTTTCCCTTAGGTGATCCCTCATTGCATGGAGATGTGTGGTCATGGCTGGAGTTCTTCCTCACGTCCATCTTCAGTGCTCTCTGGGTGCTCCCCCTGTTTGTGCTTAGCAAAGTTGTGAATGCCATTTGGTTTCAAGTAGGTCCAGGGCACAGCAGAGTCTGGGTGCTCCAACTGGATGGGTTGTCAGGTGACAGGGTTCAGCCTGTGAAGTTAGTGGCCATATAGGGACCTATTTCTCAGCCTTCACTGTTTTTGGCGAAACAGCCAGGGGGTGATCTTAGTGCTTTTGAAAAATGGAACCATTATTTTAGGTTTCTGAGCCATCTCATTACCAGATGACGGAGGGCTTTTTTCACCTGGAAGTTCTAGTGGCAAACCAGTGGCCTTAGGTTTGGGGGTGGATATGGAGGCCATTAAATTCATGTTTTGGTGCACTACCTTCTCTGTTTCAGGATATAGCCGACCTGGCATTTGAGGTATCAGGGAGGAAGCCTCATCCATTCCCTAGTGTCAGCAAAATAATTGCTGACATGCTCTTCAACCTTTTGCTACAGGCTCTTTTTCTTATCCAGGTGAGCCGGGCCTTCTGGACATGTGAAGAAGTTTGAGAAAATAAAGGGGTTTATTACAGGGAGTTTCACAAAGATAGGGTTTTGCCTTTACATGGGGGTATACATATATGCCTGTGGGAGGTAATGATCTTTAAATAATTTTTTCACGGAAATAACTAGGGAATTTAAATGTCATAAAATTATAAGAAGCATGAATTTAACTGCTCTTTCCTGCCACCTTGGGTATTATTCTCCATTCTTGCTGTTCAAAAACTTCAGAAGCAACCAGCAGGCTGTCTGAGCAGGTGGTGATGATTGGAGTGGTGGGTGAATAGCAGTGGGTCTCTGAAGCTTTGGAATTAATATTTGCTGTATTTGTTCCTTAGGGGATGTTTGTGAGTCTCTTTCCCATCCATCTTGTTGGTCAGCTGGTTAGTCTGTTGCATATGTCCCTTCTGTACTCACTGTACTGCTTTGAATATCGTTGGTTTAATAAAGGTAAGTCCACCTAAAGAAACCCCAAAGAAGTCAGATGCAGTGGTGCATGCCTATAATGCCAGCTACTCAGGAGGCGAAGGCAGGAGGATCACAAGTTCGAGTCTAGAGGCAAACTGCATAACTTAGGGAGACCCTGTGTCAAGATAAAAAGTTTAAAAGGGGGTTGAGGGTGCAGCTCCATGGTAGAATGATGGCAAAGTATACGTAAGGCCCTGGGTTCAGCCTCCTAGTGCTACAAAAACAAACAAGCAAGCCCAGAACATAAAGGCCCAGTTTAGAAAGGCTATTGCTAAGTGGACTTAAACTATCTAATACTGAAGCCTTTGGCAAATCATCTTTGAAAGGAAGTAGCTTCATTGGCAAGACGTGGCTTAGTGAATTTAGCTTTTTTGGTCAGGGTGGGAGTGAGTCTGTCTTTGTAACCTAGGCTGGCCTGGAACTCATGTTGCTCCTTCAGCCTCAGCCTCCCAAGTGTTTGTTTCAGGCATGCCCCACCACCCCCAGCTGTGAGTTTAACTCTTAGCTTGGAGGATGGGAGATGTGGCAATTGGAATTATCCTTTTGGTGGTTAAATGTGATGTTGTGCTGACTGGGCCTTAAGGTGGCATAAATGAACACAAGTTGTTTTAGAGAAATTAAACAAATGTCAGTACATTTAGATTTTTTTGAAAATCTTTTCAAAAGACTTTGCCAACCAGGTGTGGTGGTGCATACCTATAATCCCAGCACCCAGGCTGCTGAGGCAGGAGGATCATGAGTTCCAGGCCAGCCTCGGCTGCATAGTGTCCTAAAAACAAAACAAAATAAAGCCTCCAAATTGGCGTACTTATTACGATGTGTGTGGTTGAAAGAGGTTAACTGATTTTTATAGAATGTCATCCTTTTCATTTGGTATTTTGGTTTGTTCTAGACTAGTCCTGACAAGGATGCTGGTCCTGGAATTTATAAATCACTTAGCCTGTCAGTTTTGAAATTGAGATTATGGAATTGTAAAATCTTTACACAGAAGCTTTATATCAGATTTGCACAATTCTTTTTTTATGTGCTGTAGCTATGTTCTAGGTGGTAAATCTGCCCCTGAAACTCAGTCCTCAAATAGTTTGCTATAGTTACTCAGTCACTTGATTAAATAAAGTATGTAGCCTAATTGTATTGACTTTCTTGTTTTAGGAATTGAAATGCACCAGCGGTTGTCAAACATAGAAAGGAATTGGCCTTACTACTTTGGATTTGGTTTGCCCTTGGCTTTCCTCACAGCAATGCAGTCCTCATACATTATCAGGTAATTTGGCTAGGAAGATTTGAAAGAGACAAGTCAAAATAAAAATCCATGTAGCAAGTATCTTTTATTTGCTTGGTTCTATAACAGACATTCTGTGTTATTTTACCATCAGGAGACCTGTAAAGATTTTTCATCTTGACAGACATAGACATAGTTAGCATTAAAATCTAGTCTGCCTGACCCTCTATCCCATTTTCTTTCATCTTTGTTGCTTCCTGGAGCATTGTTGAACACACTCAGTGCTTAGGAAAATTGTTTATTCTCTTCAAAAGCTATGTTTGATATAGAACTTTCATTAAGTCATTGTATTTGCACTGCAGGCAAAGGGACTTTGGGCTTCTAATACCTTCTCCAAAGTTGTGGCTGTTGTGAAGATAACTAATTATTTGTTTTCTTTTTATAGTGGCTGCCTCTTCTCTATCCTCTTTCCTTTATTCATCATCAGCGCTAATGAAGCAAAGACCCCTGGAAAAGCATAGTAAGTGTCAGCCAGTGATGAAGTTTTTGCTGTATAAAGGAGGGCTGTAGGCCGGGCGCGGTGGCGCACACCTGTAATCCCAGCGGCTTGGGAGGCGGAGGCAGGAGGATCGCAAGTTCGAGACCAGAGGCAGTCTGCGTAACTTAGCAAGACCCTGTCTCAAAAAGTAAAAAAAAAAAAAAAAGGGCTGGGGGCGCAGCTCAGTGGTCCAGCACTTGCAGAGCATGCAGGCACAAGGCCCTGGGTTCAACCTCCAGTACTGCAAAAAAAAAAAAAAAAAAAAAGGGCTGTAGCACCAGTTATGTCAGTGAGATTTCAAAACAAAAGAATCTCTTGTATTACAGGAAAACCTTAATACATAGTACGGAGAAAAATACTTTTGGGACACATCCCAGTTTTTTGCCTGAATATGTGCACTTATATTTTCCCAATTAATGCTATTATACATACATACATATATATATATATATATATATATTTTTTTTTTTTTTTTTTTTCCTCTTGTGTAGCCCAGACTGACCTTGAACTCACGCTCCTTTTCCTTTGGCCTCCCCAGTGTTGGGATTACAGGCAGACACTACCAAGCCTGGCCTATTACACATATTCTTAAATTTTAATAATTCACTGTCTAAAAGACACTTGTAAACATCTGAATACAGCCCATTTTTTAAAGGACGACCAACTTTTGGAAGAAGTAGTGGGTTGTATATGCTTTTCAAATCAGAATTAGTCTAAAATACAGCTTTATTTCCTCTAAGAACCCCAGTACTTTGAACCCAGTGATTCCATTGTATTCACAGCTGCAGCAGGACCCGCTGCATTTATTTATTTTCTTTTCAGCAGTGGGGCAGGAACCCAGGACTTCATGCATGGTATAGGCCCATGTAGTTGTAAATCTAATGTAGTCAACTAAGCTGTTACATAACTGATACGGTAAGTTTGGTCAACTAAGGAGCTAACAAGTTGAGTCTCTTGTCCTTTAGCCTTTTCCAGTTGCGCCTCTTCTCCTTGGTGGTCTTCTTGAGCAACAGACTCTTCCACAAGACAGTCTACCTGCAGTCTGCCTTGAGCAGCTCAACCTCTGCAGAGAAGTTCCCTTCACCGCATCCGTCTCCTGCCAAACTGAAGGCTGCTGCAGGCCACTGAGTCACCTGCTACCCACAAGGGGCCAGGCCCATCCAAAGGGTGGGACTGGGTGGAGGCCGTCCAGCTCTTTCCTCTGTTCTTCTCCCCCTGCCAGGGAAGGCAGGACCCACTCTGCCAAGGGCCCTCTGCGTATTCCTTTCTCTTCAAGGAATTGGAATTTTCGTGTCTGGTGCACATTAGACAGAATCTTCCTGACACCAGTGTGTGGATTTTTACCACCACCCTGAGTCTGAAAGGACCACAGGTTCTTCTGCAGCTATTTTTTTAGCATTTGCCAGCCCGTGTGCCTGGACTGATTTGAATACTTATTTCTCTTCCTGTGCCATTTACCTTCCCACCTCTCCTTCCTGCTTTCCAGTACTCTTGGATGAATGAATTTTGTAATTCTAGCTGTTGTGTCTTGTGGACTTGTTGTTTCTGTTGTTTTTCTGTGAAGCACATACATTGGATGTGGGAGGTAAAGGAGTATCTCAGTTCCTCCTGGTCACTCCCCTTATAGCCATCACTGTCGTGTTTCTGGTAACTCAGGTTAGGTTTTGGTCTCTCTTGCTCTATAGCAGAAGAGAAAAAAGAAGAAAAAAACAATGAGCCTAAAGAGATGGGACAGAAGGAAAGACCTCACAGCCAAATTGGCTGGGTTTTGAGGAGTAATTTTCTTTCTTCCCCTTGAAGGGGAAAACCGCTCTTTTCACTGGTACATTTAAAGTTCCCCAATCGTGGGGAGGTACCAATTTTGGACAAGTGCCACTGCAACACAGGATGCTCAGAGAACCTGAACTTTTCAACTCTGGAGGATGGAAATTCACTGTTGGCCACTGCCAGATCTGACTGGTATCTCAAAGGAATATTGGGTGCTGCAAATAGGAACTGAAGGGGTGAATTTACTAAACCCATTAAACCTGTGATTGGTGATGTTTCCCTGTCATTTTAAGAAACTAAATATGGGGTGGGAGGGCAGACATCAAAAACTTGTACGATTTTAAAATGCAACCATTAAACATGAACTGGTTTCCCACAAAGTGTTCTGATTCACTTTGCAAATCATGACCTCAAGATACATGTACTCACAGATGACACAACTTTGTATTGGATAATCTGGTTGTAGGTTTGAGAGATTAGCCCTGAAAATTGTTCCCCAGGAAAGTTTGGGTTATGATTGTATAGTTATATGTCCATCTTATAAAAGGTTTTGGGACTTTTGAGTTGCTTTAAAGTGTGTGTGTTCATCTTCTGTTTATTTATGAAAGGACAGAGATCCTATATTTTAGTGCATTGAACATGCCATTAGCCAAAAAAGAGATTAGGCATTTGATTTACAGAAACCTTTCCTATGTATAAGACAAAATAAGGAATTAAAAATTGTTGCTGGGAATTGTGATCCAAGTTTGAAGTGTTTATGCAATTGATGGAGGGTTTTTATATTTTGAGACAGGGTCTTGCTATGTTGCCTAGGTTGCCCTTGAACTTGTGATCTTCCCGGCTTAGTCTCCTGAATACCCCCACCAACACACAAACTGTGTTAGAGGTGGAACAGGGCCTGTGTATCCTAGACAGGCACCCTGTCACTGAGCCACATCCACATCTGGAAGGAGTTTTTAAATAGTGGACATTTTGGAAGTGATCGCTGTTTCCAGATTTTAAAAACAGGTTTCTTTCATTTTCTTTTTGTGGTACTTGGGGGTTGAGTGCAAGGCCTCACACATACTTTGTAAGTGCTCTGCCACTGGGCTGTACCCCTATCCCATTATTTTTGCAGTACTAGGGCACTGAACTCAGGTCCTTTTATTTATATACTTTGCAAGTACTCTTCTCACTGAGCTGTACTCCCAGCCCCCCTTTTTATTTTTACATATTTATTTTTTGCAGTACTGGTGGTTGAACTCAGGGATTTGCACATACTTTCCAAGTGCTCTACCACTGTGCAGCACCCCCAGCCCATTTTTTATTTTGTTCAGGGTCTTGCTAAATTATACAGGCTGCCTCTGGCCTTGAACTCATGATCCTCTTAACCTCCGCCATCTAAGTCGCTGGGATTACATGTGTGTACCACTATGCATGCCCCACTAAAATAGTCTTAAAGTTAGATTTACTTCTAGTATTCCTATGATGTTTGATGGTAGTGTTAGAGAAAACTACGAAGTGTCATTGAAAATACAGTGGATGTTTAAATAAAGTTTATTCCAGTAGAGGACACATTGCCATTAATCTCCCTCAGAATACTCCCCCGGCTTTGAACACACTTATCTCATTGTTCTTGCCATTTCCTGAAGCAGTTTTGGAATTTCTTTCATTACTGTCTTTAGTTGTGCTGTCCTGGCTACCTTGATGTCCTGAGTCAATTCAAAATGTTTACCTTTCATGGTCATTTGGCTTTGGGGAACAGCTAGAAGTTGCATGGTGTCAGATCTGGTGAGTAAAGTGGATGAGGATGCACCATAATTTTTTATTTGACAGAAGCTGCCATATGAGAAGCAATGTGTGACATGGACCATTGTTACAATGGAGGATGACACTAAAGACGCTCATGGAAGAGGACTTCCAGGACTGTGTCAGAAAGTGTCAAGAACCATGGAATAAGCCTTGTATCTGTGGAATGAAGTCCACTAGATCATGGTATATGATTTTTTTTTTTTATGTGTTACTGAATTTGGATTGCCACAATTTTATTGAGGATTTTAATGTCAGTGTTCATCAGGGAAATTGGTCTAAAGTTCTCTTTCTTTTAAAGTGTCCTTACCAAGTTTTGTTATTAGGGTGATAGTGGTTTTGCAGAATGTGTTTGGAAGTGCCCCTCCCTTTTCTACTTTATGAAATAGTTTGAGGAGAATAGGTATTAATTCCTTTTTGAAGGTTTGATAGAATTTGCTGTGAACCCATTGGGACCTGGGCTTTTCTTTGTTGGGAGACTTTTACTTTCTCTATTTTGGTGAATGTAATGGGTCTGTTTAAATTGCTTATGTCCTCTGGGCTTAATTTACATGTGTTAATGAATGCTTTCATTTCTTCTGTATTTTCATTTTTTAGGGGAGTAATAATTTCTCAAAGTATTCCCTTATGATCTTGTGGATTTCATTGGTATCAGTAGTTATGACCCCATTCTCATCTCTAACTTTTAAAAATTTTGTCCTCTCATTATTTTGGTGGGACTGTCTGGGGGGGCATCTATTTTATTAATCTTGTCAAAGAACTAGCTCTTAGTTTCACTAATTCTTTGAATTGTCTTTTTGTATTCTAATTGGGATATCTCTGCCTTGATCTTGATATTTCTGAGTGCTCCTTTGGATATTGGCTTGTTATTGGCTTTCTAATGCCTTGAGATGTGTCGTTAAGTTATTTTATTGAGGCTTCTCTAATTTACTGATGAAGGCATTCATTGCTATGAACTTCTCTCTTAGAACTGCCTTTGCTGTATCCCATATATTTGGTAGGATGTATTTTCATCCTCATTTGATTGCAGAAATTTTAAAATATCCTTTCTGGTTTCTTTGATGACCCATTGATTATTCAGCATGAATTTGTAAGATTTCCAAATTTTTTCTTGCTTTTGAGGTCTAGTTTTATTCCATTGTGATCTGATAAGGTACAGGGGTGGTATAGTAGTTTTATTCTTAGTTTTCTAAGGTACCTCCAATTTGATTTCTAAGTGACTGAACAATTTACAGTCCCACTAGCAATGTAACAGTGTTTTTCTCCACATCATTTCCATCATGTTATTATTTGTTAATCTTGGCCATTATTACTGGAATGAGATGGAATCTCCGGTGTTGCTTTGATTTGCATTTCCCTAATTGCTAGGGATGGGGCTGGGGTTTAGCTCAGTTGGTAGAGTCCTGCTGTGTGCTTTCTGAGGCCCTAGTTCAATCCCTAGCCCTGCAAAAATGGGAGAATGACCTGGCAGCCCACTCCCAAAACAATTTCGAAAACAATCAGCCATTGAAAACCTTATGAATGGCAGAGAAGCACTGACATAGTGGTAGGCATGGCATAGTGTTTCATTCTGTTGTATGAAGGGTTGCTGAGTCAGACCCGACTTTTTGGCACCTAACAAAAAAACAAAAAACAAAAAACAATGGCTATAGATATTAAGCATTTTTTCACACGTTTATTGGCTATTCATATTTCTTCTTTTGAGAACTATCTGTTCAGTTCCATTGCCCACTTATTTATTGGATTACTTGTTATTTGGGTGTTTAATTTCTTAAATTCTTTGTATATTCTAGAAATTAGTCCTCTGTCAAGCATGTAGAATGTGAAGATTTTCTCCAATTCTGTGGGCTCCCCCTTTACTCTGTTAACTGTTTCCTTTGCTGTCCAGAAGCTTTTTAGTTTTATGCAATCTCATTTGTTGATTCTTGGTGCAGTTTCCTGAGCAACTGGAGTCTTGTTGAGGAAACACTTGCCTATGCCTATGTTTTGGAGCATGTTCCCTATCTTTTCTTCTAGTAGTTTTAAGGTTTCTGGTTTTATGTTGACATCTGATTCATTTTGAATCAACTGTCATACAGATTGAGAGATACAGGTCTATTTTTATTCTTCTGTACACGGATGTCGAATTTTGCCAGCATTATTCATTGAAAACTCTATCTTTGCTACAATGAATGTCCTTACCCCCTTTGTCAAAGATCAACACCTAGACTCTTAAATGTATTATCTTTCAGAAACATATTCAATAATTTAAAAAACAAGAAACCCCAACATCTTAAGCCCTTGCTATAAAAAAGGAAAACACCAGTTTAATCGATGCAAATCCAAATTTGACATTGATGGCTGGCCAATCAACCTCCCTAATAATCAACAACCTCCTAATAATTTTCAGCCTCCAAATAACAAGGAACTATGAACAGGGCTTTCCCCGAGCCCTATATCCAGTGGGGAATCCCCAATTTTTCCCTTTTCAATGGATCAAATGAGACCATCTGGTCCTTCCTCCCAACCATCCATGGCAACAGAGGGTTGGACCTTTGTAACAGAACAGGATTAACCTTGGAGGAAAGAGACTCCCACCTCAAAAGTTTCCTATGTGGACATGGGGTCCTTTACCTGCTAAATGGATAGGTTTGATTATTGGTCATTCCTCTGTTATCCTAAGAGGGATCAATGTGTTTCCAGGAGTAATCAACCAAGACTATGCAGGAGAAATATGTGTACTCCTTTTTTGTAAAGGCTTCACGTTCTCCCTTCTAATTCCCTGATAGCTCAGCTTTTAATCATCCCTTACTGGACCAACCCCTTGAAAACCTCTCAGTTACAGAGAACAATCAAACTGGGAATTCCAGAGATACTAATGTCTTCTGGGGACAATGGATTCCCTAAGATAGGCCTACCATGACTGATTGTAAATGGAAATGAGGTTTACTGGTCTAATTGAAACTGTAGTTGATACTGGAGCTGATACTGTTCCATTATAAATTCAGCTCTTTGGCTCTCCTCATGACCTACTGTGTCTGCTAATTCCCTTATTACTGGAGTAGGACAATCCAGTATGGCTTTAAAAAGCCTTCATACTCTATACTGTGAAAATACAGAAGGACACAGGCTTCTATTATGCCTTAAATTTATGGGAAAGGGACTATTAAGTCACATTTTTCCTAGGGTCCACTGTATGGATATCTCCCCTCTCATTAATCTGGATTACAACAAAAACTGGTCTGAGTGGATCAGTGGCCCTTAGAGGAGATAAAATACAACAAACTCATTCACTAATGAGAGAACAATTAGAATTAGGACATACTGAAAGTTCTAATAGCTCCAGAACTCTCCCATTTTCATAATCCTGAAGAAAAAGGGAAAAGGGAGACTGATTCATGATCTAAGGGCAATTAATGCAGTGAGTCAGCCCATGGGAACCCTACAGCCCAACCTTCCCTTTCCCCCTGTGATCCCACAAGATTGGCCTATTATTATTACTGATCTTCAAGTTTTTTTTCTCAATACCACTGGCAACAGAAGATAAAATAAGGTTTGCATTTACCTTGCCTGCTATTAGTAATGAACACCCTGCCTCTAGATATCAATTGAAAGTTCTTATGCAAAGAATGCTCAATAGTCCTACTATTTGTCAATATTTCATACACCAGTCACTTCTGCCTGCTAGGACACAGTACCCTCAATATAAAATCATCCATTACATGGATGATACTCTCTTAGCAGCCCCCTCCCAACCTCAATTAACTTCTCTCTCTTTTTTTTTTTTCTTTTTTTTTTTTTGTGGTACTGGGGGCTGAACCCAGGGCCTCATGCTTGCATGCTTTGCCAGTGCTGGACCACTGAGCTGCACCCCCAGCCCATTTTTTTACTTTTTGAGAAGGGGTCTCGCTAAGCTATGCAGACTGCCTCTGGTCTCAAGCTTGCGATCCTGCCTCCACCTCCCAAGCCGCTGGGATTACAGACGTGTGCCACCGCACCCGGCCCAATTAATTTCTTTGTCTGTTCCACAGTTACACAAACAGGATTATTTATCTCAAAAGATAAAGTTCAATTAGCTTTTCCCTGGAAGTTCCTGGGATATAAATCAACAGGGAGGACTATGTGTCCTCAGTCCACTGTTACTGACATAAAACAATATAAAACTCTAATTTCAGAAGCTTCTAGGGAATATCAATTGGATACGTCCCATTTTGGGAATTCCCTCTCATACGTTAGCCCATCTTTTTTTGACACCCCTAAGGGGGATCCTGCAGTGGATCCCCACCCCTGTCTTTATCCCCTCAAACTATCCAAGAATTACATTTAATAAATTCAAATTCAGGAACTGCCAATGAGGTCACTTAATTTTAAACTCTCCTATTTAGCTCACTGTCCTCTGTACTCCAACCTATCCCTCAGCAATAATTAGTCAAGAATAAAATAAAATCCCTAATATTCTTCACTGGCTTTTTTGTCCACCACACACCCTTTTAAATAAAATCAATCACCCCTTATTTAGACATGATGGCCAATTTGATCGGAGCTGATAGATTACAATCAAAATAACAAGTTATGATCCTCATCAGATAATCCTTTTTTTTTTTTGTCTAAGGAACAAATTAACCACACCTTGCAACGTTCTCTTAACTTTCAGATAGCATTAGCTGATTTCAAAGGTAATATTTCATATTCCCTGCCAGCCAATAAATTGCTTCAGTTTCTTAATGTTGTTGTTAGGTGCTGCTGAGTCAGTCTGACTCATATTGTGGTTGTTGTTAGGTGCCATTGAGTTACGTCTGACTTATAGCGACCCTCATAGAGTTTTCAATGGCTGATTGTTTCAGGAGTGGGTTGCCACTTCTTTCTCCCATTTTTGTGGTAATGGGGATCGAACCCAGGGTCTCAAGAGTACAGAGCAACACTCTACCAACTGAGCTAAACCCCATTCCCTTCCTAATATTACGCCTTTTTAATCCCCCCTCCCAAAAAAATAACTAGAGCCTTGATTCACCAAGCTCTAACAGTTTTCTTTGACAGATCAGGGAAAACTCAAAAGGCAGCCATATTCTGGCCCTCTAATCATTCAATGCCTGCAGCCATCCCACTGTGTCCGATCCTGTCAGATCTTGGAAGCTAAGCAGGGTCAGGACTGGTTAGTACTTTGAGGGGAGACTGCCAGGGAACACCAGATGCTGTAGGCTTGGGAGAAGGACCCAGCAACCCACTCCCCCCAGACAGTCTGCCATTGAAAACCCTATGAATAGTAGAGAAGCACTGACGATAGTATTTCACCTGTTGTATGTAGGGTCGCTATGAGTTGGACACTGACTTAATGGCACCTAACAACTACAAAAACACCTTTTCAGGAGAGTCCACTCATTAAACATCTTTTACATGCTTTTGCAGTTGCAGGAGTGCCTGAGACAATAAAAACAGATAATGGTGCAACTTATACTAGTTCCAATTTTGCTCAGTTTTGCTCTCTCTGGAACATAAGTTACTAGTATTCCATAAAATCCCCCAAGGAAAGCAATCATTGAACACATTTATAGGACTCTAAAAGATATGTTACATAAACAAAAAGCGGGAAATAAGGAGGTCCAACCAGATCCTAACACAAAATTAGCTAAGGCATTAATAACATTAATTATTTTTAATATTGGGAAAGATACACTCACTGCCATATAACATCATCATTAAAAAGAAGATGCTCAAAAGCCAAAATGAAAGTACTATGGAAAGACCTACAAACAAGTAATTGGGAAGGACCCAGTGGACGTTAACATGGGAAAGGGGCTCTGCTTGTGTGTCCACTCCCACAGGCCCTTATTTTATTTTTTTGCGGTACTGGGGGTTGTACCCAGGGCCTTGCACTTGCATGCTCTGCAAGTGCTGGACCACTGAGCTGCACCCTCAGCCCATTCTTTACTTTTTGAGACAGGGTCTTGCTAAGTTACGCAGACTGCCTTCGCTTTTGACCTTGTGATCCTTCTGCCTCTGCCTCTGGAGCCGCTGGGATTACAGGTGTGCGCTACCACACCTGGCTTGCCCTTGGTTTATTTTTAAAGTTACTTTAACCCTAGACTTTCCCTGACTTATAAGAATGCTTAATGTTATGATAAGAACTTAATAAAAACAGCTTGAGAGGGTCCCTTGGGGGCTGCAGTGACACTGAGCCACCTTGGCCTCACTGACATTAACTTTTGGTGTGCAGAGTAATCTTAATCTTTCTTTCTTTTTTTTTTTTCTTCTTCTTCATTCATTGACCCCGTGGCAGCTGGACAGTCATGACACTGTGACAAGGTCTTGTTCAGCAGTCCAGGCTGGCCTGGAACTTGTGATCCTCCTGCCTCAGCCTCCTGAGTGCTGGGTTTATAGGCATGCACCTTAAATTTCCTCTTGTTAAAGTACAGTTCCATGGACTATTTATTATAAAAAAGCAAAAGAGATCTACTGAATCAACATCCTGGGGTAAGCCTGGTCATGTGAATTTTGAGAAAATACATTTCAGTTACTTTTATAGAAGAGTAAATGGGAAGGCAGAGGAGGGGCACTGGCACCAAATCTAAACAGAGGCTGGATGCTCCATCTTCTTTGGTGTAGCCTTTGATCCCTGGGGTGTGTGTGTAGTGGAAATGGAGAATTATATTGGTGTACATGTTTGTGCTTGAAAGATGGAATTGGCTGCTGAAACGTTGCTCCCTCCCTGCTATGAGCAACGTTTGAGGGGCGGGGGAGAGAAAGGGGCAAGGCAGGGAAAGCAGCTTTCTCTGGCAAGTATCTGAAGGGATGAACTTGCAAAATCGGGCTGGGCTTGCCTTCTGGGTTTCCAAGAAGCCGGCCCACTTCTGGGGAGAACTTTGCTATGCGCAGTGTTGTTGTTAGGTGCCGTTGAGTCAGGTGCGACTCATAGCGACCCTCATAGGGTTTTCAATGGCTGACTGTTTCTGGATTGCTTTGGGAGTGTCTTGCCAGGTCCTCGAAGCAGTTATCTTTTAGTCGGGCAGTGGTGGTTCTTCCTCCTAACCCCGACAATCCTTTAGCCTGGGCACGCTTTCACCAAGCCAGCGGCTGAAGCAAGAGACATGCCTCGTGAAATCTGTCAAGGATCCCTTCATTGTAGTTACTGAGCACAGTAATAAAAATAAAAGCAAAAACAAACACCTCCAAACATCTGAACGAGTTAAATGGACAAATCTTGTATACGATGGGACGGCCGGGATCACGAAGGATATGCGTTTTCTTTGAGAAACAGGCAGAACATTCTTCCTTCTTGCCTGTAATCTTTTATTAGGTAACGGTCCGATGTTACCTTAAAAACATGGAGCCAAGCGCCTTCAAAGTCCCGCTTTTGGGGATTTACAGTGTCCGCCTGTTTCTTGGCGTAGTTTCCGTTTCTGGTCACGTGGCCAGTGTAAACGGGATTTACCTTCCCACCACGACTCCTTCGCGGTCCGCAGACCGACACGTCACTTCTCGACCCTCAACCAAACTACGCGGAGCTCGTTCTCTCCGCGCTCTTCGCTCTCCCTCGCCGGCCTATGACAGCTCAGGCGGAGTGCATAGTCCCGCCCCCAGACTTGCTCAGTGATAGCTGTAGTGACCAGTTAAGAAGTGGGAGTGCGGCGTGGTCCCCGCCTCCCGATCTAACAGACAGCGCCGTGATCCTATCATTCTCCCGAAGCGTCTTATTGGCCCAGAGCCAGCCAATGGAGAGGTCCGGGAGGCGGGCCCGGCCGTTGCCGGGGTTGGGTGCGCCGCGGAACGGATGGCAGGGGGAGCGAAGCGGATTTTTGAGGAAAGCTGGCCAGGTGAGAAGGCCGTGGGACATAAGTTTATAATTAGTGACAGGTGCAGTCCGGGGTGTTGGCGGGCCTGAATGAAATGCAGGAGGCAAGGCCCTGAGAAACGGTGGGGAGCAGAACTTAGGGTCTTGTAGAGGAGGGGGCGTGGGGTATGGTGGGGGGACCTCCTGGAACGGAAGGATGCGACGGTCTGGGAAAGGGGGTTGGGGAGGGTCACAGGGATTGGGCGTGCGTTTAGGCCCGGGGGAGGGCGTGGGAAAGACTGGATACCCGGACTTAGTGTGGAGGGGAAGCGCGTAAGGTCCCGAGGTGGTGGGGGTGAGGGTCCCGCGCGGGGGATCAGAGGTGGTCGGCTCTGTGAGGGTGGGAAAGAGGGAGGCGGCACCTGCGGGAGAGAGCCGGAGACTGGAGGGGGAGGGGAGCGAAGCTGTGCCAAAGGATTGGAAACCTGTAGGCAGACGGGGCTGAGGAGGTTGCAGTCTTGGAAACTAGAACTAGGATGGGACAGGGTGTCACAGCTTTCCGGAAACAGTTGAGAAGGAGAGCAGATGCTATTTTGGGAAAAGGGTCTTTGCTCTTATTTGCTTTGGCGCTTGCGAAAATGACCCGAGATCTGGACTTACTCACTTTTCAAGTACAAGTCCTAGCAGTCTCATTTGCTCTGCTTACTCTTCGGGAGTGTGGATCTTGTCAACTGAGGGGTGTTAAGGAGTTTGTTTCTACTTACGTCATTGCAGAGAACAGCTACACCCCCGAGGACTGGATTGTTGACTTCTTGGAGCTAGGTCTTTGGCCTCTCTTGGGTATTATAATTAAACACACACGTGGAAAACTGCTTGTCTGGGACAGTTAGTTATAGAAAAGATGTTTGACTGCTTCGTGTTGGGGCTAGGAATGTTTGATTCCTCATGCTTTCCTCCTAGTCCAGTGTTAATTTTTTCCCCTCCTTCCAGTAGGAATTGGGCAAAGATCAGGAGCAGTGCAAGTTCCTTTTTTTTTTTCCTGCACAGTTTTGAACAATACTACATATCTTTTGTTCTCATATTCTTTGCCCCTTAGTCTTTGACCAGCTTATAGTTCAAGAAGGTCATATTGTCTTGTATAGAAGTAACTAACCTGCTGTGGTAAATTAGTGGTATGTAACTTTTTCCCCCCAGTACTGCGGGACTTGAACCCAGTGTCTCACATACTAGGAACGTGCTCCACCACTGAGCTGCAGCCCTAGCCCCAGCCTCCCTTTCTTAACAAGCACTTTGAGACAGGTTCTTGCTAAGTTGCACAGGCTGCTTCGGGACTTGAACTCAAGATCCTCTTGCTTCTGCCTCCTGAGCAGCAGGGAATCACAGGTGTGTGCCACCACACCTAGCTATGAGCTATATAACTCTTGTCCATCAAGTGATTACCATTCTGAACTGTCTACAGCTAGCTCCTATCAACATGTTACTTTAACCTAGTTTTTTTCCCTTGTTTTTTTTTTTTTTTTTTTTTTCTGCTTCAATAGGAAAAATTTATGTTCTTTTTCCCTCCATGTTATCATCTGATGCCATCAGCTGTATCTGTGTCGTGGAACCAGGTGGTTAAATCAGCAGGATCAGTTACAGAGATGCCTTGAAACAGATGATTTTTTAATTTTATTAGTATTATTATTACTAATTTATTTATTTTTGCCGAACTTGGTGGTTGAACCCAGGGCCATTGCACATACTTTGCAAGTGCTGTACCACTGGGCTGCACCTGTTTTTTGAGTCAGGGTTTTGCTAAGCTGTGCAGCCTGCCTCTGGCCTCAAACTTGGGATCCTCCTGAATCTCTGGGATTATTAGCATGTGCCACTGCACCCCGCTGAAACATGATTTGAAGGAGGACTACATCCTGAGCAGCAGTTATAGTGTGAATTATGGGATTGAAAATACAATGGTCTGTGTATGTGTATTTTCCTGTCTTGAGTGCATGACTTGCCCCTGAATTAGTGATCAGTATTGCTATTTAGCGGGCTAGGGTTTAGCTCAGTTCGTTGAGTGCTGCTTCACACTCCAAGGACCCCAGTTCAATACTCAGCACTGCAAAAACAGGAGAAAGACGTGGCAATCCCAAAACAGTCAGCCATTGAAAACCCTATGAGGGTCACTATGAGTTGGATCCGACTCAACTCAAAGGCACCTAACAATAACATTGCTATTTATTGACCTACTGGGATTTGGAATGGAAAGAAGCTTGTAGCCAGTCAGTTGAAGCTTAAATTTAGGGCCGGAAATAGTGCCAATTCAGTCATGATTTCTACTTTTCCTCTTTCTGCTTTCACTGTGTTCATATGCTGCTTTTTTTTTTTTCTTTTTTCTTTTTTTGGTACATTCTTGCCTTTTTTTTGAATGAGTTCTTTCTCTATTTCATTATTTTTTGTTCCCCATCTTTCCTATATATTTTTTACATTTCTTCCCTCCACACCCTTTTTTTCTATTTTTATGTTTCTTCTTTAATCCTGTTGTGCTTTACTGTTGCTGGTTGTACTTATGTACTTGGTAGCTGTGAAGGAGTGGGAAACAGAATTTTATAATTTTTGTTTTTTTTGGTGGTATTGGGATTGAACTGCTGAGCTACATCACTAGCACCCTCTTCCTGCTTTTATTTTGAGACAGGGTCTCAATAAGTTGGCCAGGTTGGCCTCAAACCTGCAATCCTCTTGCCTCAGCCTCTTGAATAGCTGGTATTACAACTGTGCTGTGTGGTGTATTTTGATGACTTTTTAAAATCTTGATGCCTAGAGTTGATTGTGTCTGCTTTCTTGCCAATATATCATACTTCAGGCAGAGCTTGGGTGTTGATATCAGTCTTGACTCCCTCTGGCGTTTTTATTACCTTATGGGTACTTTATGGTTATTTTTCACCATAAAAGGTTAAAGTTAATTTAAGTAAATTGAGGGTATTCAATGTCCTATGGTCTTGACTTTTCCATTTTAGCTATTTGAGCATCATCTGTTGCCACCCACTGATGTCAAGATGACTAAGCTTGGATTTTTGCGGTTGTCCTACGAGAAGCAGGACACACTTCTGAAGCTTCTCATTCTGTCAATGGCTGCTGTGTTATGTGAGTATGCACACAGGCCTGTCTTCCTTTGGAGATGGAAAAAAGAAAATCTTTTAAGAAATCGAGACTGCCTTATTCTTTTAGCAGATTGCTATTTGTCCTTTTTATAATTTCCCATTGTAATTTTATGAAGACAAAATAAAAGAAACACAATGAATGTAAAAGTCAGTGTCAGCTATCATCTGGGAAAAGATGGGAAGCATGCCATGCCAATTCTGTTTCCTTATAGGGCTGAAATTGGGGATCATTGGATACTGAATTTTATAAAAAACAATTATCTTTAACTTAGTTGCCTACCTTAGGTTTTGGGTCCCCCCCCCACCCCCCCCCCACCCCCGACAGGATCTTACTATGTAGTCTAGGCTGCCCTTGAACCCATGACCAATCCTCCTGCCTCAGCCTCCTGAGTGCTGGCATTACAGGAATGTGCCATCACACTTGGCCTATTATTTTTGAAAGTTTTTTTGACAACTTACTCTGTTTTTTAAATTTTCTAGCTCATAAGTATAGTCTTGCTTGACATACCTCTTAATTTGCTCCAAGGTTAAGCTTAGCGAGGTGTGTGTGCGTGTGTGTGTGTGTGTGTGTGTGTGTGTGTTGATATAAAAGAAAATCTACATTCAATATTAGATAAATGTGATGCTATAGACTTTGTGTAATAAGTAGTTCAGTGTATCCTACCCAAGAGGAAAATATAGACGCCCTTGTCAGACTTGGTTTGTTTCCTCTATGTGGGGAGGACTTTATTCCTCTGTGTGGGGAGGATAAAGACTTTATTCAGGGATTATTTTATATTTCCTATAACTCCTCTGCTGGACAATTCTATTTTCCCTTATTGCTACTATTTCTGTTCTGTTATTCTTTCATGGTACATTACCATTCAAACATTCATTCTCTGATTTTTGCAGCTTTCTCCACTCGTCTCTTTGCTGTTCTGAGATTTGAAAGTGTTATCCATGAGTTTGATCCGTGAGTACTGTTGCATGGTCTAGTGTTATTTCCTTTGGGAGGCATTCAAGTTCATGGGTTTCAGATTCAAATTCCAGTTAGTTCTCAGTGATGGGGATGTGTTTTTAGGACATTTAAAAGAAAAATCCTTCATATTTTCCAAAGGAGCCGATCATCTCTTTTCCGTTAGAACTAACCAGATGAGTCTTGTGAACTAAAAAAACTGTGAGAGACGTTGGTGTTATGCTTGCCTGTCTCTTAAGATCTGGCCAGGCTAAAAGAAATCTGACGTCTCAGTTTGGTCAAGAGTATGGATGCAGATTGAGGGAAAGGGGCCTGGAATATATTCAAGGCTCTACAGGGAATCACAGAATCACAGGACATGAACCTAAGATCCATGACTTTTTTTTTTTTTTTTTGCACTGCCAAGGATTGAACCCATGGCCTCATGCATGGTAGGCAAGTGCTTTACCGTTGAGCCACATTACCCCCCCCCTTTTTTCCTATTTATCCATTTTATTTATTTATTTATTTATTTATTTATTTATTTTGCAGTATTTAGGGATTGAATCCAGGGCCTTTGCACATACTTGCAAGTGCTCTACCACTGGGCTGCACTCCCAGCCCATTTTTTACCTTTTGGTTTGAGACAGGGTCTCACTAAATTACTAGGCTACTGCACCTGGCTCTATTTAACCAGTTATATCATAGAAATTGGTCTTATTGTTACATTCTAAGGCATTGAGAAATATTAAAACTATGAGAGCCAGGCTTAGTGGAACACACCTATAATCCTAGACACTGAGGAGGCAGATCCTTCGCAACATTGGGCCAGCCTGAGCTACATAGCAATGCCCTGTCTCAAACAAAACAAAACAAACCTGTGAGTTTCATTAGGGATTTTGTTTATTAGATTAAAAAAGATGTGAATGGGCTAGGTGTGTTCACACACATCTGTAATCCTTGCAGCTTGGGAGGCAGAAGCAGGAGGATCCCAAGTTTGAGACCCTCTCCCGAGATAAAAAATAAAAAATAGGCTGGGGGTGCAGCTCAGTGGTAGAACACTTGCAAATTACGCACAAGGTCCCAGGTTCATCCCCCAAGTACTGCAGAAATAAAGAATAAACAGAGTGAAAACCCTCAGTAGCATTCATTTTATTTCAAGTGCTCTTTGATAGTTTATCTGTAAATTCTTGCAACAACCCTTTGAGACATAGGCACTATTGTCCCTTTTTACAAATGAGGGGAGTTGGGCTGGCAGAGGTTGTCCAAGATTATACTTTTAATAAGTGGAGGAGCCAGAATTTGAATTTGTCTGACTCCAGAGACTGGAGTCACTATGTTATATTGCCTAAAGTCAAGGCTTATGAACAGGGTGAGAGGTCAGAAATATCATTTATATCTTAAAAATAGCATATTTACCTTGTGGTTCGAAACTTAAGGCCTGCACCTGGTTTGCAAATATATCATTTTGTTTTGTGTAGATATTTTAAAGAATTTGGAGGCATTACAGATATTCTCTTCAGGACCTCCAAAGTCAAGTCATATTTTTTTCTCATAAGTGAGAAAATGTACCCTTTTGTTTCTTGTCCAGACCTTTAGGGCTTTTTTCTTAGAGCCTCTAGGTGGACAGGTACTGAGGTAAGATAGTCCTAGATAACAAAGGTATCTGCTTTGTAGTCACTGAACTGGAAGGGACCATAAAGATTATGTGATTTGACCTTTCCTTTTGCAGAGGAGGAAGCAGGCCCAGGAGCATGAGCCCAGTGTAGACAGACCTCTTCCCACCATGTCTCACTTCACCTCCTAGTGGATAAAGGACACAGTCTGACACATTGACTGCCTTCTCCCCTCAGCCCTTCTGTCTCTCTGACCGTTACCAAAATAATATTTATCAGTGACAAAGAGAAGGAAAGAGATTTTTGCTGATGTCAGCTGACTTGACTGACCAATGAGAAACTAGAGTTAAGGAGGTAGGCAGGGAGGATCATTAGTTATGAGTATCTGAGGTAATTAAACTATCCTTAGTTTGAGGCCCATGTATTTATTTATTTATGCTTTCCTTTCTTTTTCTCTCTTCTCTTATTTATTTACTTATTTATTTTTGAAGTACTGGGGGTTGAAGCCATGGTCTTGCCCACGCTAGGTAAGCACTCTACCACTGAGCAGCAATCCCCCTCCCCCTTTTTTGTTATTTTTTTGCTCTTTTGAGACAGTCTCACTGGGTAGCTCAGGCTGGCCTGGAACTCACTGTGTGACCAAGTTGGCCTCGAACTTGCATCCATCCTCCTGTCTCTGCCTCCCAAGTGCTGGGATTAACAGGTGTGAGGTCCACACCCAGCCTCTCACCCCTTTTTTATTTTTTACTTTTTATTTTTCATTATCTTAAACTTTTTTTAATTAATTTTTTTTGAGGATCTTGGGGGCTGAACCCAGGGCCTTGCATATAGTTTGCAAGCATTCTACTAGTGAGCTGCACCCAACCCCCTTCTTTATTTTTTATCTTGAGACAGCATCTTACTAAGTTATACAGTTTGCCTCTGCCCTCAAACTTATACTCCTCTTGTTTCTGCCTCCTGAGATACTCGGATTACAGGTGTGCTTCACCATGTTCAGTCCCTTTATTTCTTTTTAAATGAGATACTTAAGGGCTTATATAGCTTGAACCTAAAAAACTATGTATTATTATATATAGCTATAAGCATTTCATATCAATTTTTTTTATGTAGTCTATAATTTTTTGCTACCATGTAGATTGCATTCAGATGTATTTGAAATAACCATGTTTAGTAGACCTCATTACAAGTCTAAGCATTAATTGAGAAATTTTAGTTACCATGTTGGTTAAATTTTTTTCATCTTGCCGGTATCTTTAAAGATGCTCATCACTTGAAGTTATCCATGTGTCCTTGCTTGTGGTGTAGGAATTTTGTGTGTATGTGTGAGTTCCTGTCACCTGAAAAGGGCCCAAATCTCCTGACGCCCACATCTCAGTGGCCTTGTCTTTGGGGTGCTTGAATTCCTTGGTCCTCTTGCCTGCCACGTGCCATCTTGGTGAAATATCCTGCTTGAGTACTTTGTGGTGACATTAGCACCTTGTTCATTTCCTTATGAAAAAAAAGCAGTGCTATAGTTGAGACAAGTGTGGAGTAGAAACACGGAGACTTATGTTAGTGTGGTGATTCTCATGGCATAATTTTTACAACCAAAATTACTTTTATTCAAGTAATGATAAGTTCCTCAATGGGTTGTTAGCCTGAGAGCAAAACTGACTGCAAATTAGAACAAGTATTTGAGTGGAAAGATAAGGTGAAAGTTTTTTTCTCTCTTGCTCTAGGTACTTTAATTACCGGACTACCCGGTTCCTGGCTGAAGAGGGGTTTTATAAATTCCATAACTGGTTTGATGACCGGGCTTGGTATCCTTTGGGACGAATCATTGGAGGAACAATTTACCCAGGTAGGAGGGACAGTATAGTTGAAAAAAACAATAAGGTGCAGTATTTGCATGCTACAGAATAGTTTCTTTTATTTCTAATGGCTTCATTCTGTGACACTTTTGTTGCATTTGTTTGTTTTAAGATAGGGTCTCACTATGTCACCCAGGTTGGCCTGGAATTCACTGTGTGGTCCATGCTGGCCTTGAACTCACAATCCTCCTGCCTCAGCCTCCTGAGTGTTAGGATTACAGGCATGAGCCACCGTGCCCAGCTTGTGACACTTGTAATTTCATCCTGATTATAGATTTCCCAAAGCGGTTATTATGTAATACAGGAGAACGTGTGTGGAAGAATGGAAATGGTGGTTTTTTTAAATTCTGGACTTCGGATTGAGTCCATAGGAGATAAGATTAGAGGCCTATTGCACTTGCTATGTTAGTATTTTGGGTGGTTTGTTAAGATGTATGTAGTCCCTTTATACTTGGATTGACCTTTTGTCTTTCCTTTAAGTTTTTTGTCTTACCAGAACAACCTAATGGAATTTCTTCTTCCTGTTACAGGCTTAATGATCACTTCTGCTGCAATCTACCATGTACTCCATTTTTTCCACATCACCATTGACATTCGGAATGTCTGTGTGTTTCTGGCCCCCCTCTTCTCTTCCTTCACCACCATCGTCACGTACCATCTTACCAAAGAGCTCAAGGTGAAGGATTTGGGGTGGCAGGAGGCTTGGGAATGAATGTTTTTGAACCTCTACTAATTAGTACATGTTGGAGGGTGGGCATCTGAGGGCCTTAGAAGGGCAAGGAGCCAGATGCTCCTTGCTGAAGATGCTAAGGGAAGCATCTACTGGGCTGAGTTAACAGGGATTACTGCAACTCCTTCCAAGAATATGTGCTTTCTTATCATTAGCAACTGTTTGCCCTTATGAGAGGACATTTGAAAGTCAAAGGTAAATTGGTATATAAAGAAAAAACATTTAAAGTTCAAAATAGGAGGTTTAAATTTTGAAGCACTCTCCTTTGTAAGGAGGAGGGAAAAAGAAAAACTACATGAGGTTTCCCAAAGTGGTTAGTTGTTTCTCCTGGAAACAAATACTATGTAATTATTTGTTAATTTTTTAAAAATATTTATTTCAAAAATTCTTAAGCCATTTGGCTTCTGTAATAGACTCAATAATGCTGGACTCTCATTCTGGGTTGCAGCTTTCCTGATTCTGGTTACCTAGAATCTATTCTTAGTCTGTGGCTGTTGTGTCAGGGAGATACCCAAGGGGTGATAAAGTAGTAGGAGGATTTGGGAAACCTAGCTTAGTTTGGAAGTTTTCATCCTCCTTGCAGTGCGTGACCCAAATTTGATTCCTCTCAACAGAGAAGTCCTTTTACTTTTGGAATATGGGTTTGTTTCTCCTTTTTCTTAAGCTCAAACGTTGCCTAGTGATACGCAAACTTTATTATCTAAGCTCCTGCATCTTCAGTCCAGGTGGATTATCACCTGTCTTTGTTTGTTTTGAGACAAGATCTCACTATGTAGCCCAGGCTGACCTTGAACTAATCATCCTTTCTCAGCCTCTCAAGTGCTGGCATTACAGGCATGCAGCCCTGTGCCTAGCTTTCTTTGTTGGCTTTTTAACTTTAATAATAATCTTTTGATTATTATTGCAAGGATTTGAGAGGTGTGACTGGTATTCCTGTGATGTGCAATCATTGCTAAAGGAAGGGACTGATAAACTTGGGGTACTTATAGCCAAACAGCCCATTTTGGGGCAAGCTCTGCTGTTTGACAGCTCACATGATTTTTTTTGGTGTTTTTTGTTTTTTAATTTTTGAGATACAGTCAGTCTATGTAGTCTTAGCTGGCCTTACACTTGTGATCCTCCTGCCTCAGTCTTCTGATATTACAGGCATGTGCTACCATTCCTGGCAGCTCACATGATTTATCTGTCCTCAGCATATGTGTACTCTGTTTCAGACTTGTCATCATGGAGAATTAGTTGTGCAGTTTTTAGCATTTGTGTGCTGTGAGAATTTCTAGCATCTCATGTCTACCTTGGAAATGGTCGGACTTTTTCTGGGCCCATTATAAACAGAATGGACTAGTGGATTCTCTGTATTCTCGCAGGAGTATTAGTTTTAACTCCTTATTACCTCTCTTTTCTTATAGGATGCTGGGGCTGGGCTTCTTGCTGCTGCCATGATTGCTGTAGTTCCTGGATATATCTCTCGATCTGTCGCCGGCTCCTATGATAATGAAGGTAATACTTAAAATGCTGGAGGGGGTCTGTGTGCTTTATTATATAGTAGAACAAAAGTGCAGTAGAATTGGGGTTCAGATCTGTTGCTTTGCAGTAATAAGAATAGTACCTACGGAGATTAAAGCTCACTGGAAGGGATCTCACATAAGTTCATATTCTCCTTCTGTCATCTGTCTAGAAAGGTAGCTGAGAAAATTTTTTTTTTCTTACAAGTTTCATTTCTGGACTCACTATTAACTGTTTTAACATTATCATCATTTGCTTTATTTTCCTAGGTAAGGAGTATAGATGCCCTCAAATCTATAATGACCTTTATTGAATTATTTTCAGTTCACTGTATATTTATTGAATCTTATTGGGAAAACAGTGTTAAGTATTATAAAGCTAGAAAATGAATAAGATTGTTTTGGTGTAGTCGTATAGTCGTGCCCACCTATAATCTCAGCGAATCAGGAGGCTGAGGCAGGAAGATTCTAAGTGCGAGGCCAGGGGCAGCCTGAGTAACTTAGGGAGACCCTGACTCAAAACAAGAAATAAAAATCTATTGACTGTGTCAGCCAAGTAGTAGAGCACTTGCAATGTATGGATGAGGCCTTGGGTACAACCTCCAAGTACTGCAAATAGAACAAAACAAAACAGCCCCCAAACAAGAAAAGTTCCAAAGCTGAGCATGATGCCTCACGCCTGTAATTCCACCATTTGGGAGGCTGATACTGGAGGCTCATAAAGTCATAATTCTCTGGAATACATAGTGAGACTTTTGTCTTAGAACAAACCAAGGAAAGGAAGCCAGGAATGATGGTACACACCAGTGATACCAGACTCAGGAAGCTGAGGCAGGAAGATCTCAAGTTTGATGCTAGCCTGGGCTCCATAGCAAGTTTGAGACTAGCCTGGCCGACATAGTGAGACCCCGTTTTAAAAAAAGAAAAAACAAAAAAACAAAATACCTCCACCCCCAAACAACAAAAACAAAAATCTTCTAATAATAGACAGGTGGTGCTGTGTTGCCATGATAAAAATATGTAAACAGACGTGGTGGTATAAACCCATAATCCCAGCACTTGGGAGGCTGAGACAGGAAGATTGACATGGATTTGAGGCCAGCCTGCTCTGCGTAGCGAGTTATAGGGCAGCCTGAGCTACACAGCGAGACCTTATCTCCAAAAAATAAAACACCATTAAAAAGAAATGTAAATAATATTTGGGGAAGGTAGTGTAAAGAGAGATTAATTTGGATTTGGATAACTGGGCCCTGAAGTTAGGACCTCATTAGGCAATATATATATATATATTTTTTTTTTGCCATGCTGGGGATTGAACCCAAGGCCTTGTGCATGCTAGGCAGGTATTCTACTACTGAGCTACATCCCCAGCCCTCATTAGGCACACATTAAGGAGAATGTCAATCAGAGTATAAGAGACAACTTGTGTTAACATGTAGAGGCAGGATGGTGCATGATAGTTCGGGAAGTGTGTAGGACTAGCAGGAAATTTATTGCCTGGAAAGAACAATAATAATAATGGTTGAAATTTACTGAATGCTTACTATATGCTAAGTGCTTTATGTGCGTTAATTACATTTGTTTTTACTATAGTTTTTATGAAGTAGATATTATGGTATTATAAACTCTTTTTTATAGGAAACTAAGACAAAGAGAGGTAAAATAATTTGCCTAAAATTATACTTTTTACTGGGTAGTAGATCTCAGATGTGAATCTAGGCAGCCTCTTCCAAAACTGTATTCTTAACTATTAGTTAACATAGTCTCTTCTTGAATTTTTGGTATGTTTTTTCTGCAGGGATTGCCATCTTTTGCATGTTACTCACCTACTACATGTGGATCAAGGCAGTAAAGACTGGTTCCATTTATTGGGCAGCCAAGTGTGCCCTTGCTTATTTCTACATGGTAACTTTCTCTCTCCCCCCCCCTTTCTTTTTCTTTTTCCTTTGTTTTTTGGCAAGGCTTGGGATCAACCCCCAGGCTTTATGCTTGCTAAGCAAGTGATTTTCTATGGAGGTACACCTCTAGCCCCTCTACATATTGTTAAAATTTGAAGTTCTTTTAATATGGTATTTCTTATGGGTGCATAATGGTTGACCAACCTTCTTTTCTGTTAATTTCCCTTTAAATTTTTCCTTTACTAATGTATTTTTTCTTTTGCTCAAACTTATGTGTATACTTAGACTTTCTCTCCTTAACTGTTGTTTTAAAACTTATTATTATTATTATTGCTTTTGTGGTACTGAGGGAGATGAACTCAGAGGTTTGCACATACTTTGTAAGCACTCTGCCACTGGGCTGCATCCCCAGTCCTTGTTTTATTTTTTTATCTTGAGACAAGTTCTCGCTAAATTATGCAGGGTGCCCTTGGTCTTGAACTTGAGATTGTCCTGCCTCTGCCTCCTGAGATGCTGGGATTAGGGTTGTGTGCTACCATGCCTGGCCTCTTTCCTTAACTGTTTCTACTTTCTTATGTATTCCTAAATGCTCTGTGTGACATTACAGGTGACTAGTTAACCCTTTGGCTTGGGTATATCTTGTTATGTGATCATGTCAGCAGCCATAAGGGAACTAGGGATTAACTTACAGTAATGAGTTTAAATATGACTTTTCTATTTAAAACATCAGTTCCTTAATCTCTTTAATCCATTTGGCATGAATGAAGTGTCTACTATAGAAATGTGCTTTGAAAAAGTCACATGGTAGTACATGTCTGTATCTTAGCCCTTGGGAGGCTAAGGCAGGAGGATCATGAGTATAAGACCAGCCTGGGCTGTATAGTGAGACCCTGTTTTTTAAAAAAAGGTAAAATGTCCCAGGTAACAGGTGATATCCTAAGGGTTGTTGGTGGTGGTTTGAGGGGTGCTCGGAGTAACTGTTCTTTACTGTCCTGTCGTAGGTCTCTTCATGGGGAGGTTATGTGTTCCTGATCAACTTGATCCCTCTGCATGTCCTGGTGCTGATGCTAACAGGCCGTTTCTCCCACCGCATCTACGTGGCCTACTGTACTGTTTACTGTCTGGGTACCATTCTTTCTATGCAGATCTCCTTTGTGGGATTCCAGGTGAGCGCTAGACGGAGTAGGGCTTCCAGCTTCCACTGTTTCTGAGCAGCTCCAACCAGGTTGATTATCTGAGATTGCGTTAAGAAGCATTAGTTTTACAGCCTTGATAATGGATTGCTTATGCTAACTGATGCAACATAATTATTGATCAACAAAGTCTGCTTCCAGGAGTGCGTTAATATTTGCTCCATGAGTTTCAATTTAGTAGCTCTTACTCTGGCTTAAGTTTGTGGGAGGAAGGAGGGATGCTTTAGTTGAGCTGAGTTGATGTGAGTAATCAAAGTTACAATTTCAAAAAAGAAGTTACAATTTCCAGCTCATTTTAATGCTAATAATCCCATTTAATAGCAGTGAATCCTAATCTTCTTAATAGGCCCAACATGTAAGTCCTTCAGGAAGCAAAGCACAAAACTTTTAACTACATTATTTCATAAGGTTAAATCAGAGAATAATGTATGTCTGATTTCTCATGTAAAATTCTCATCTTTCTTCATAGATCAGTAAATTTTTATTGATCACCTGCTGTATGTAATTTGCTAATCACTGGGAAATGTAAAAAGAGAAAAATGTATCCTAATCCTTAAGGAAATTAGTCTTATTTGGGGAAAAGACATACATGCTCTCTGTGGCACATATAGTGGTTATGGAAAGTAGTTCTAGCAGTTTCCAGATCAGTATTAGCAATGTCTGTAAACTTGTTAGAAATGCAGATTCTGGAGCCCCATCACAGAAATGTTGAGTCAGAGTCTCTGGGGATAGGGCTCAACAGCCTGTTTTAACACTGCCACTTCATATCCACACTAGACTCGGAGAACCACTGGTCTAAGGCAGAGCAGGATTAAGTGTTAGAAGAGATCTAGAGTGCTGTGGACCAGAGAGGAGTGATTGATTTGTCAGATTAGGGGGAGCCAAAATTTGCATTTTGTCTTAAATGATGAGAATTTCAGTGAATCCAAGTCCAGGCTAAGGAAATAGCCTGAGCAAAAGGCAGAGCTGTCATGATGGTGTGAAGTATGCTTTGGGAGACTCCAAATACTTTGGAAAATTTAGCAGGTGAATTAAACCCTCCCCTTTACTGGTACTGATTTCTTTGGGAATTTCAGAACTCATTTGATCCCTTGATCTAAACTCAATCAGGATAATATGAATGTGGGCTGGATTCATTCATTTTCCCCTCCTGATATTATTGCCATACATATTGCTTTTTTTCCCCCCTACAGCCTGTCCTTTCATCAGAACACATGGCAGCCTTTGGAGTCTTTGGTCTCTGCCAGATACACGCTTTTGTGGATTATCTACGCAGCAAGTTGAATCCACAGCAGTTTGAAGTTCTTTTTCGGAGTGTTATCTCCCTAGTAGGCTTCGTCCTACTCACTGTGGGTGCTCTTCTTATGCTGACAGGTAGAGAAAAAGCACAGCTTTTAATATTAAACATAAATGGGTATAGACATAGAATAAACAGTAGAAAGACAGGATATTTTCTAACCACAGAAGATTCTTTTCCTTTGTTTCTCTTTTTATTTCAAGCACTAAAGTCCTGCTTTTTTATATATTCAATCCATTTTTCAGTCTAGGGTTTTGATTTAGCATAGCAGAGAATATCTTATTAGAGTTACTCTTAATCATACCACATAAAAGAACTGTATCACAGTGACTTTGTTTTGGTACTAGGGGTCTGAACCCAGGGCCTTGTGCATACTTTGCAAATGATCGATTACTGAGCTATATCCCCAACCCCCTTTTTTTTTAAAAAAAAACTTTTTATCTTGAGTCAGGGTCTTGTGCAATTATGCAGGTTGCCCTTGACCTTGAACTTGCAATCCTCCTGCCTCCACCTCCTGAGTTGCTGGGATTATAGGTATGCGCCACTGCACTGAGCTTCCCCTTCCTTTTTCTTTCCTGTTCGCTGGGTGGTAGACATTCTTATAATCCTTGTACCTCATATCATGGCACTCCTCTAACCTTGTGGGAACTAAATCATAGCTGTTTAGTTTGGCTGGTTTGACATTTTCCTTCTTTCCATTTTACTCACTTCCACTTCTCAGGCTAATTTGATTTTGCTTGAAAATATTGTATTAGCTAATTCGGAGCAGAGATAGAGAACATAGCTCTCTTAGTCTCTGGAGTTGACCTTGATTTGACCAGATTAGTCCTAAAACACTAATAGTTTTTATGCAGTTTTTATGCAGTTTTTATGCCTTTGTTCTTTTCTCTGAGTTTATATACAACCCAATTTTATGCTGCTTGCGATGTTGACCAAAGTACTCTCAACTTTGAAAGTTAAGTAGGAGTGAAATTCTCTAAATATTATTGGTGGCATTGAAGCAAAAACTTAGTCCTTTTCTTTCTCTGAGAATCTTATTAAAATGGGACATTGTGATGAGTTAGGGTAAACTGTTAGCTTGTTTCAGGAATATATGCAAAATATTTATTGTCTCTTTGCTGCCAGGAAAAATATCTCCCTGGACGGGGCGTTTCTACTCACTACTGGACCCTTCTTACGCTAAGAACAACATCCCCATCATTGCATCTGTATCTGAGCACCAGCCCACGACGTGGTCCTCCTACTATTTCGATCTGCAGCTCCTGGTCTTCATGTTTCCAGGTCCGTCTGCCTTGGGTTCTGAAGTGGCCTTTGTAAGAACAACCCTCTGATTCCAAACGTGTCAACTATGCTCATCATTATTTTTGTTGCCTGCTTAGCTGTGTAGGACAGATAATAGCTAAGCACTTTTTTGTAATACTTGAAACAGAGTAGAAGTCAGAAGTGGAATTTACAGATATTAGCAAGCTTGGAGCCTCACAGTTTTCTGTTTGTTTTTGTTATAAGTTACACTTCAACTTTGATTTTTATTCAGTTTTTTATTTAGTTCTTTTAGCCTACTCTTGCCCTTCCACCCCATTATTTCTCTTGTCAGTATTGAAGTTTTGTCATGAGTATTCCTGAGTATAAAACCTTTTCATTATCTTCTGGCCACTGCAGATATGTTTTAAAATTTATCAATGTTAGTGGTCTTTTTGTTTTATAAAATAACACTTTTTTCCTCAAGTACTAGAGGGTTGAACCCAGGACTGTGTGCATATTAGGCAAATAAGTACTCTACCATTGAGCTGCACCCTCTCTTTTTTTTTTTCCTTTTTTTTTTTTTTTTTTTTCCAATACTTGGCGTTTGAACCCAGGGCCTTGCATGTACTTTGTAAGTACTCTACCATTGGGCTGCACCCCTACCCCATTTTTTACTTTTTTATTTTGAGACAGGATCTCATTGAGTTTCACAGGCTGCCTCTGGCCTTGAACTCTCAATCCTGCCTAAGCCTCATTTGTCACTGGGATTACAGGCATGTACCACTGTACCAAGCTCCCAGACTTTTTTTTTTTTTTTTAATGTTTTTAAATTTTGAGATAGAGTTTTGTTTAAGTTGTGTAGGCTGCCTCTTCCAGCCTTAGTCTCCCGAGTTGTTGGGATTATAGTCATACACCATCTTTTCTGGCATATATGTATATATTATATATATATATATGTATGTATGTATATTCCTTTTTTTTTTTTTTCTTTTTTTGAGTCAGAGTCTCATTAAGTTATGCAGGCTGCCTTTGGCCTTGAACTTGTGGTCCTCCTGCCTCTGCCTCCCAAGTTGCTGGGATTACAGGTGTGTACCATGTGCCCAGCCATATATATATATATACATTTGTCGTGAAAGCAATTTGTGTTGTAAAAACAATAGACATAAGTGAAAATGAGAACAATAAAAATTTTAGTCCTTAACACCTATCTCTAGCCACTGTAAACATTTTAGTGTATATATTCATCTACTTATTTATTGAATATCAATGAGATCATACAGTTTTTACCCTGGTCATAAAGAATCATGGTAGGGATGGGGCTATTGCTCAGTGGTAGAGTACTTGCCTAGCATGCGTGAGGCCTATGTTCAATCCCTAGCACTGCAAATAAATAAATAATCATGATTATTTCTGTGTTATTTAGCATTTTATAGAAATATTTAAAGTATATTGTTCATTAGTTTTTTTTTTAACTATGGAGATGTATAAAGATACACAAGAAAGTAAATGGCTTATAACTTCATGTAGCAATATCTTAGTTAAGGTATTCCATTTTAAATATATGCTATAACTAGTTCCTTTGCTGGACATTTAGATTGTTTCTAATTTTTTGCTATTTTAAAGAGTTCTGTAGTGAACATCTTTGCACATTTCTAAGATTGCTTTTTTAGGATAAATTCCTGGAAGTAGAATTACTGGGTGAAATGTGTGGAGCCACCCAGTCACATAATGAAGATCCTTTCCCTTATAGGTTTCTGTCTACAGGGCTCAGCTGCTTACTTCTCCTTCCCTCTTTTGTAGTTGGCCTCTATTACTGCTTTAGCAACCTGTCTGATGCCCGGATTTTTATCATCATGTATGGTGTGACCAGCATGTACTTTTCAGCTGTAATGGTGAGGAATGCACTTAGTCCTAGCAAAACTTTCCACACTTAAGTCTGAGGTGCTTTTTACTGTGTTCCTGCCTGGCAGGATTTAGAATATGCTGATGATTGTGCAGGTGTTTCCCTCTGAGCACTTGAAGGGCTGAGGTATAAAGCTACTTGTTGGTACTTCTAGGAATGTTCAGTGTGCTCGTACATTCTGATCAAGGGGGGTCTTGCTTTCTTGGGTTCATAAACTTTTGTTAGGCACTTTTGTACTTTTTTGGAGAATTTTACTGTGGGTGAATTAAGAAGGGAGACAATTTTTTTTTTCTTGAAGATCAATAAGTATTATTCACTGCTAGATAATTAGAGGAGAGATTTTATATAATGTAGTAGACAGTGTTTCTCATACTACTTGATCCCAAACCACAATTAATATATATATATTTTAGCTGGATGGGGTGGTGCATGCCTGTATTCCTAGCACTTAGGAGGTAGAAGCAAGGAGGATTGTGAATTCGAGGCTACTCTGGGTTAGACCCTGTCTCAAAAGAACAAAAACAACCACAAAAGTACATAGGTATATGTGTAAATGTTTTCTATATCATCACTCATGGCACACATGTGCACATATAAAACTGCAACAAAATTTAACAAATATATACTTCTATTAACAACTGTACCAAATACTTTCTTTTGTACTTTCATTGAAAAATCCTTTTTGATGGAAATGGCTAAATTGGTACCATAATCTGGTAATGGGTTGAAATTAGTAATTTATAAACCACTGATGAAACTTTATGATTCCTGCCTCTTTTAGGTTCGTCTAATGCTAGTGTTAGCACCTGTTATGTGCATTCTTTCTGGCATTGGAGTCTCCCAGGTGCTGTCCACATATATGAAGAATCTGGATATAAGTCGCCCAGACAAGAAAAGCAAGAAGCAACAGGATTCTACATACCCTATTAAGAATGAAGTGAGAATGAAACAACACTAATAACAGGCTTGGGAAACTGCACTCTGTGTGTGTGTGTGTGTGTGTGTGTGTGTGTGTGTGTGTGTGTGTGTGTGTTTGAGGAGGAAAGTAAAACAGAGCACTGTCACAGGTTTTCAGCATTAATTCATGTAGCTCCTGACCTATTTTAATTCATCTCATTTGTATTACTGATTCTCTATAAGAAGCTCTCCTACATTGTATAAATCTTGTTTGGCTTATAGCACAATTCTTCTTTGTTTAGGTGGCAAGTGGAATGATACTGGTCATGGCTTTCTTTCTCATCACCTACACTTTTCATTCAACCTGGGTGACCAGTGAAGCCTACTCCTCTCCTTCCATCGTACTGTCTGCACGGGGTGGGGATGGCAGTAGGATCATTTTTGATGATTTCCGAGAAGCATATTATTGGCTTCGTCACAATACTCCAGAGGTGAAAAGTTGGGAGGGCTGAGGTTGGTGGGGGCTGGGTGAAATGGGACACATTTGATGTTCTAGGGAATCATGTATTTTTTAGGTGGGTGGAAAGCTTGGAGAAGTTGGAACTTCAGAAACCTTGTCTAGAATAAGCTTTAAAGTCAACCTCCATTCAACTCAGAAATTTGTTTTAGTAACTCTTACTAAATTATCTAAACCAGGATGTCCAACCTTTGGGCCACATTGACTAAAGAGGAATTGTCTTGGATTGCACATAAATTATGTAATATGGTTAGTCTATATAAATAGTAGCCTGCCGCGGTAGCCCTGTGGCATCCGATCCCATCAGATCTCAGAAGCTAAGCAGGGTCAGGCCTGGTTAGTACCTGGATGGGAGACCGCCTGGGAACACCAGAAGCTGAAGGCTTGGGAGAAGGACCTGGCAACCCCCTCCCAAAAATCAATCTGCCATTGAAAACCCTATGAACAGCAGAGAAGCACTGACAATAGTGTTTCCCCTGTTGTACAGAGGGTCACTATGAGTCGGATACTGACTCGAAGGCACCTAACAACAACAACAACAACATATACATAGTAAGAGGGGTCATGGGAAAATAAACTCTAAAAAGAGCATGATGTTAAAAATTTTTGTGGAAGGCAGAGGGGTTAGCTCAATTGCTACAGTGCTTACTGAGCATGCATTAAGGCTCTGGGTTTGATTCCCAGCACTGAAAGAAAAGGTTTTTTTGTAGGGCTACATTACTATTACCAGCTGTCCTGAGTTGTACAGCCTGTAGGCCACAGGTTGGGCATTACTGATCTAGACTTTGCTTGGACACTTGCATTGATAGGATGGTGTTTTTAATATGAAGTAGAGCATCTCAGTTATAAAACAAGAAAAAAGTTACCAATAAATAATACATGTTCATCGTAGAAAAGTCAGAAAATAGAAGAAAAAAATATAAATCTTCCATAAAATTATCACCTAATGATAGTAACTTTTAACTATCATTAGGTATAAACTATCAAAAGGTATAAACTATTTTAGTTTATACCTTTTGAGGATCTGAAGTGATTTACAACAGCTATTAGGAGTAGCATTTTGCAGTTAGATTTGTTAAGAGTCAAAACTAAGAGGTTTTTTTTTTGTTGTTGTTGTTGTTTTGTTTCTTTTTGTGGCACTGGGGATTAAACCCAGGGCCTTGTACATCCTAGGCAAGTACTCTATCACTAAGGTACACCTCCAGCCCCTCATATTTTTAATTCAGCTATGTCCCCAGCCCCCAAACTGAGAATCTTTTAATCCTTGTCCGTCACATCTCTTGATTTGTGTTTTCCCTTCCATCTTTATAATAAATGATTTTTTAATATTGTTAAAAGACATTTATTTAATAAAATTTATGACAGTAAGCTTTTTATTTGGCTATATTGCATAGTCCCCTATACCTCCCACTCCATTATGTATGTTTATATGAAAAGATCTCAAATGAGTTGGGAATGTTGGATTGTATGTAATTTAGGAGCAGGTGCCAACATTTTTCTTTTCATTTTCTTTTGTTTTTTTTTTTCCCCCAGTACTGGTGGGCTGAACACAGGGCCTTGCGTATGTTTTGCAAGTGTTCTACCACTGAGCTGCACGCAATCCTCCTCCCCTTTTTTATCTTGAGACAGGATCTTATTAAGTTACCCAAGCTGCCTCTGGCCTTGAACTTGGCAATCCTTCTGCCTCCGTCTCTCAGCTCATTGGAATTAAAGGTATATGTCACCATGCCTGGCTCCAACATTTATTTTCTTATTAGAAGTGTGTTACTTTGGGGTTTTTGAGTTTTGATTTTTTGTTTTTTGAGACAGGCTGTGTAACCCAGGCTGGCCTGTAATTCACTATGAGATTAGGCTGGCCTTGAACTCGAATTGATCCTTCTGCCTCAGCCTCCTGAGTGCTGGGATTACAGGCATGTGCTACCATCCTGGTTTAGTGCACTGCTTTGTGAAGAAATTGATTAATTGGCCAGGCATCACTTCCCACCAGACCAAAGATGCCCTTCCACTCCTTCTCTTGCATGTTATCCTTAGGAACCATGAGATGACGGTTGTTTCCATTTCCCATTTTTATTTCAGGATGCAAAGGTCATGTCATGGTGGGATTATGGCTACCAGATTACAGCTATGGCAAATCGGACAATTTTAGTGGACAATAACACGTGGAATAATACCCATATTTCTCGAGTAGGACAGGTAAGGCAAAGGGATCCTTTGAGTATTTGATATACAGAGCCAAGTAGGAAATAACTCCCCCCTGAGGGGATCATATACCTTGAGATTTTGTTTTGAGAAGTGTGTATTTATTTTTCTAGGCAATGGCATCCACAGAAGAAAAAGCCTATGAGATCATGAGGGAGCTTGATGTCAGCTATGTGCTGGTTATTTTTGGAGGACTTACCGGGTATTCTTCTGATGGTAATGTTTTTGATTCTATTTCTAGCTGAAAAGCATAGATTCTGAGAAAACTAAATGAACTTCCTGTTATTTTGTCCTTTAATCTTCACAAGATACTTTTTATTTTGTTCTGTTTTAATGTGAGGAATTCCTGAGTATTTGCAACATGAGGTTTGAGTATTTGGATTTTTTTTTTTAAACATAGGAAGTAAATGCAAATAATTCTTACATAGGTATGACATGCTATGATTGTCTAACAGCATATGAATGGTTCTACAACTAGTAAAACAAGGAACATAAGGGTCATAAAAATGAATTTAAGAATTAGCATTGTTGTCAGGTTTGGTGGCTCACACCTGGAATCCCAGTACTTGGGAGGCTGAGGTAGGAGGATCTACAAGAGTTCGAGGCCATGCCTGGCCTATATAGCAAGTTAGGCCAGCCTGTGTTACACAGTGAGACCTCGTCTCAAAAATGAACAAATGAGAAAACCAACTAAACAAATAAAACCACACACACACGCATCAGGCTGGGTGTAGTGGTGCACACCACTCAACACTTGGAAGGTAGAGGCAGGAGATTGGAAAGTTCAAGGCCAGTGTGGGCTATATAGTGAACTCCAGGCCAGCATTGGCTACATAGTGAAACCTTGTCTGAAAAACAGAAAACAAAACAAAAACAAAAAACCACACATCAGCAAGCTGGGCATAGTGTGTTGCATGTCTGTAATCCCAGTGACTCGGGAGGAAGAAGCAGGAGGATTATAAATTCGAGGGTAGAGGCAGCCTGTGTGACTTAGTGAGACCCTGTCTCAAGATAGAAAATTTTTAAACAGGGACTGGGGGTGCAGCTCAGTAAAGCAAAGTATGTGCTAGGCCCTAACTTCAATGCCCCCAGTAGCTCAAAGAAAAAAAAATGAATTATCATTGCTTAGTGGATTTACCCCGTATAATCATGTCATTTTAAAAATGCTTTATCTATATATGTGTAAAATGCACGTGTGTGTGTGTGTGTGTGTGTGTGTGTGTGTGTGTGTGTTTGTGTATGTTTATAGAGTCAGCTGTCTATCCACTGGTTTTGCATTTGTGGATTCAACCAACCACAGATTGAAACTACCTGATTAAAAAGAAATTGTGTCTATACTAAACACATAGACTTTTTCCCACATTATTCCCTAAACAATACAGTATAATTGCAGAGCTTTGACTCAGCAGCACCTAACAACAAGAACAATAACAACAACAAGGTATTATAAGTAATCTAAAGATGGTTTAAAATATGTGGGAAGATATGAGTCAAATTTTATGCAAATACTATTCCATTTTATTTAAAGGACTTGAGCATCTGCAGATTTTGGTGTCTGTGTTGCGGGGTGGGGTCTTGGTACCAATCCTCCATAGATACAGAGGGATAATGAAGTATAAAATAGCATATGTTACCATGTTCCCTGTGATAAGTGGAAGAAAGATATTTTTAGAAGACACATCCAAATAGACTTCACTGCTCTAAAAATAACTTTTGTAAAATTAAATACCTATTTATATTTTAAAAAGTTAAATGGTTCTGAAGATTTATAATAAAAGTTAGTCACCTGCCCCTAAATCAAACAGCAGTTCCCAGAAGCAGTAATTCCTTCAGCTATGTGGGCTGGTACTTTTGCAGAGCTGGAGATTGAACCCAGGCCCTCATGCATACTAGGCAAGTGCTCTACCACTAGTCATATCCCCAGCCTCTCATATTTTTCTATAATATGTATATTCTGTTTAGTGGTTGATTGGATTTAGATACACTCTTATCAACTTCTTATAGTAGATAAAGATTTTTGTTCTTTCTCTCACATTTCCTCCTTTTTCTCTTTCATCTTCTTAGTATAATTATAACTTTTCATTAGATCCAGATAAAGTATTTTCAAAATCCTGATTATGAGTTCTGGCACAGGGGCACACACCTTTAATTCCAGCTACTAAGGCAGAGGCAAGAATGTTGCAAGTTGGAGACCAGAGACAGCCTACATAACTTAGCAAGACCCTGTCTCAAAATAAAAAATTGAAAAAGGGGCTGAGGTTGCAGCTCAGTAGTAGAGCATTTGCAAAGTATGCCTAAGATCCTTTGTTCAGGCCCCAGGACTTAAAAAAAAAAAAAAGATCCTGACTATGTAAATATTTACTGCTGAGTCAACCAGTACACTGCAGTTATATCCTTATCTTGAATAGCTTGTTGTCCTGCAGTTAATAATTACTTCTTATTTCTAACTTAATTTCCTTTGAATATATGGCTATTTTAAAAAAATTGTTTTGGTGCTGGGTTTGAACTTAGGGCTTTGCCTGTGTTAAGCATGCCTTCTTGCCACTGTACTAAACACCCAATCCTATGGCTGCTTCTTAAACATGTTCATATTTTAGATTATCTTTGATTCTGATATAGACATCCTTGACAATTCCCTCCAGATAGTTTATATAAAGTATAAATATCAACTAATAACACTAGTTCATGTGCGTCTTGCCTGAGGAAAGAATGATGATAGCAGGGACATGCCAACAAATTTAAACTTTCACAAACAATTTACCAGCACTATTTGGTTGTGTATAATTATAGAGTTGTTTTTTTAAAAACTATAATAATATCTGAGTGCCATAGAAATACATTTGTGTATTTGTATTTGTGTACATGTGTATAAGCCTGCAGCTGTAGCACTGTGACATCCAATCCCCTCAGATCTCAGAAGCTAAGCAGGGTCGGGCCTGGTTAGTACTTGGATGAGAGACCGTGTAGGAACATCAGGTACTGTAGGCTTGGGAGAAGGACCCGGCAACCCACTCCCAAAAAAACAATCCGCCATTGAAAACCCTATGAATAGCAGAGAAGCACTGACAACTGTGTTTTTGCCTGTTGTACGTAGGGTCTCTATGAGTTGGATAATGACTCAATGGCACCTAACAACAACAACAACATGTCTATATGATGTATGTGTATGCATATCTGTAGTAGAAAGGGGTAGTCCCTCTGGGCATGGTGATGCACCTCTGTAACCCCAGCATTTGGGACACAGAGGCAAGAGGATCACAAGTTTGAAGCCAGCCTGGGCTACATAGTGAGACTCTATGTCAAAAATAAATAAAAAATAAAAGAAGGAGTCTCCTGAGGTCTTTGCTGACAACTGTTAAGTAACCATTGTTAATATATATCTTATTGCCTGCTAAGGTAAGTAGATTATGTTTAATGTTGGCACAAAAATGAGTGTAACTATATGGAATATATTAGAGGTTTCTTTGTTTTTGTTTTGTGAAACTCAGGAAATTAGCCATTAGCTTATAGGAATGATCTCTGAAAGTATAGTCTTGGAATTAGCAAGTAGCATGTGAGATTCCTGGCAAAGTAACTTAGCATGAAAAGAAAATATTGCTAAGGTCAAGAGATTTCATTATACAGATTTTAAAAATAAACTTTGGATTGATATATAACATTTAGAAAGATGCAGACATTGGTAATTACAAACCTTGATAATTTTCACAGAAAAACACACCCATGCATCCACTACCCAGATCAAGAACATTACTAGTGTTCTAGAATTCCTCTTCATACTCCCCTACAATATCTACCTCCATGTCCCAAGAATGCCTACTGTGCTCTCTTGCAATGCAGTTTATTTTAAAACAGATTTATTGATACATAATTAACGTGTACACTGCCCATATTTAAAATATGTCATTCAATATGTTTTGTCATATACATACTGTGAAGTTTTGCCTGTTTTTGAACTTTGTAAATGTGAGTACTATATGTACTGTTGTTTCTGGCTTTTTATGTGTTATGCTTGTAAGCTTCATGCATGCTGTGGTAGCCTGTTCAGTATCTTTCCTGTGCACTATTCCATTGTGTGAATGTAGTATAGTCTATCTGCTTTAGTGGTGGTGAATATTTGTGCTTTGAGGCTACTATGAGTAACGGTATTTTGAACAGTCTTGTATATTCTTTTTTTTTCCCCTCATGTTGCTTGGGATTGAACTTGTATATGTTCTCAATGAACATATGTGCCAAAGAGTGGGATTGCTAGTTTTAAAGGGAAGGCATATGGTTTAGTTTAAATAAAACAAAGAGATACTCACAAAAAGATCCCCTATGTGGTAGTACCAATTCACATTTCTACCAACTGCAGTTCTTAGTTGCTCTACATTCTTATCTACACTTGGTATTATTTGCATCTTTCATTTGGACATGTGTATAGTGGTGATACAGATATTTTAATGAAGAAAGAAATTGCTCCTTCCTACTAAATGTAAGACAATAAGAAAATTGTGAAAATCAGATTCAGTGAGATCGACTAGATGCTTGTAGCTTAAGTTTATTTAAAGAAAGGCTCCTTCTGAAAGTATTAGCAGAACAAAACTTTTGGAGATTATGCCATACTTTTGAATTGCTGAAAGAACAATGATTCAACAGTTACTCTGACCTAACTAAAATACTGGAGGTATTTTCTGGTTGGTTGTTTGTTTGGTTTTGTTTTTTTGAGACAGGGTCTTGCTATTCGTCTACGCTGGCCTAGGACTCAGCCTCCCAAGTCCTGCAATTACAGGCACAATAAAATAATGATTAAAAAACAATGTAGAACTCATGTTATCTAGACCTGTGAAAGCATGCATGTGACCATGATGAAAGTAGACAGTATGAGCCGAGCACTATAGTGTATACCTATAATCCTAGTGACTTGGGACACTGAGGTAGGAGGATTGCAGATTTGAGGCCAGAGGCAACCTGTGCAACTCAGCGAGATCCAGACTCAAAAAAATGAAAAATATAAAAGGAGCCTTGGGTTGCAGCACAGTGATAGGACACTCGCCTAGCATATGCAAGGCCATGGATTCAACCCCTCAGTACTGCCAAAAACAAAGAGAGTAGGTAGTATTATTTCCTACATTGCATTTATTTCTCAAGATCATATTACTAGGCTTTATTAGTAGGAGTTATTAAAAATTTTAGAGGTATTGGCAATGAAGAGGAGCCTCTGGAGCAAACCCAAAGTCTTGAGATTATTTTTATTGTTGCTATTTTACCATGGCAATGGTTCAGCTGGTTCTTTGTGTGAATACTTTTAACATTTTAAAATAGCATCTCTCTGTCTCTCTCTCACACACATATACTAACATGTGCCAAGAACTAGACTCACTCGTATTTGATATTGCCTCAGTTGGTCATTCCTCCAACCCCCAACTCAACTTTAGTCATTTGCTCGTCTTTCCTGCGTCTGTTAAAAAAAAAAAAAAGTATTGAGCATGGTGGCACATGCCTGTAATGTCAACACTCCAGATGCCCAGGTGGAAAATAGAGTTCCAGGCCACCATAGGCTATGAAATGAGACCCTGTCACCAAAAACAAAACCAAAAACAATGCAGCAACAAAAATCCTATGACTTTGGTTCTGAAGCCAACCTCTCTCTATCTCTCTCTCTGTCTCTCTCTCTGTCTCTCTCTCTCTCTCTCTTCCCCCTTCCCTCCCCCCCCTCTCTCTTACTCTTCCTGTCCCCTCCTCCTCCTTTTTTTCTTTCTTTTTTTTTCTTTTTTTTTTTTTTTTGAGACAAAGTCTTGCTATACAGCCCAGGCTGGCCTTGGCCTTGCTGTCATACTGCGTCAGCCTCCCAGGTGCATTTGGGTATAAAAGTTTATTGTTTTCAGAAAAGTTTCATTACTTCATGGTTATATCTCACTATGTTTCTTAAAGGTTCTTAATTTAAACTTCTTTTGAATTGATGTCATGAACAAAACTTCTCTTTTACAAGTTTTGGATATTCATTTATTTATTTGTTTTTGTTGTTGTTTTGAGACAGGGTCTCACTGTGGCCCAAACTGGCCTGAAATTCGCTATGTAGACGAGGCTAGCCTCAAATTTGTGCCAGTCCTCCTGCCTCAGCCTCCTAAGTGCTGTGATTATAAGCCTGTGCTACCATGTCCAGGGGGCTGGGATTTGGCTCAGTTGGAAGAGGGCTGTGCTGCAGTTTCTGAGGTCCTGAGTTCAATTCCCAGCATCGCAAAAATGGGAGAAGGACCTGGCAATCCACTCCCAAGGCAATCCCAAAACAGTCAGCCATTGAAAACCCTGTGAGGGTCGCTATGAGTCTGATACTGACTCGGCGGCACCTAACAACAACAACAACAACCATGTCCAGCAGCAAGTTATGTTTATTTTTCTTACTTTCTAATGAGTGCTTATGGATGTTTAAAATAGATCTGATAATGATACAGATTTTCTTATATGTCAGTTTGTTATACTATTCTTCTCTTCTTTTTTTGCGGGGGAGACAGGGTCTTCCTATGTAGCCCAGGCTGGCCTTGGTCTCCTCCTGCCTCAGCCTCCTTAGTGCTGGGATTACAGGAGGCATGTACCACTATACCTGGCATAATATTATCCTAACCTCCTTAAGTGGGCTGGGATTTATCTCAGTTGGTAGAGCGCTGCACTGCAGTCTCTGAGGTCCCAAGTTCAATTCCCAGCACCACAAAAATGGGAGAAGGGCCTGGCAATCCACTTCCAAGGCAATCCCAAAGAACTCAGCCATTGAAAACCCTATGAGGGTCGCTATGAGTCGGATACTGACTCAACGGCAAACGACAACCACCACCTCCTTAAACTTGTTTTATAGGTAATGTCTGTGAGCAGCAAGCTGCCCTTCATGAAATTCCTGTGGTTCTTTTTCCTTCTTTCCTTCTGTGCTCTACCACAGCGCTGTAACCCCACACCCTTTTATGAACTTTTTATTTTGAGACAGGATCTTGCTAAGTTACACCGGCTGCCTCTAGCCTCAAACTTGCTATCCTCCTGCCTCAGCCTCCTGAGTTGCTGGGGTTATAGGTATGTGCCATGGCACTCAGGTCACATATGTCATTTTAAGCTTTCTATTGCCAGACACGGTGGCACACACCTGTAATCCTAGCAGTTTGAGAGGCTGAGGCAAGAGGATTATGAATTCAAGGCCAGAGGCAGCCTGCCCTTGTGAAACCCTGTCTCAAAAGGAAATAAAAGGGCTGAGGATGCAACTCAGTGGTGAAGTGGTTGCTTGGCGTGAGCAAGGTCTGGATTCAACCCTGTAGTACTGAAAAGAAAAAAACCCTTTATTTTAAATAGTATCTGTGTGTTATTTTTTGAAGTTGAATTATAGTAGCAATGTGTAGTATGATGTTTCCTCAAAAGATGGCATTAATCATTGAATGCTAGCACCAACAAGCACACGACACATTCTTTAAACAGCAAAATGGAACATTTTTGTCCCCAGATGGATATACATTTTTTGGCATCCTCCGTTTACAGAGCGCTGGGGTGTAGCTTAGTAGTAGATTGCTTGCCTAGCATGTGCTAGGCCCTGGGTTCGATCCCTAGCACTGCAGAAAACACAACAAAACAGACAAAAAAAACTGAGTTGAAATTAATTTTAATAATTTTAACTGAAGCCGACGTGGTGGCGTATGCTTGTAATCCCAGCAGCTTGGGAGGCGGAGGCAGGAGGATCGCAAGTTCGAGACCAGAGGCAGTCTGCGTAACTTAGCGAGACCCTGTCTCAAAAAGTAAAAAAATGGGCTGGGGTGCAGCATAATGGTCTAGCACTTGCAGAGCATGCAAGCATGAGGCCCTGGGTTCAATCCCCAGTACCGCAAAAAAAAAAAAAAAGAAAAGAAAAGAAAAGAAAAATTTTAACTGAATAGATCAAAACATTATTATTTAATTTAATATACAACCAATGTATTTTACTCACTTTACTATATATTTATAATATATAAATAAATATACATATAAATATATATATGTAAATATATATATATATATATATATATATATATATATATATATTTTTTTATTATGGACTGCAGCTGTACCTCTGTGGCATCGGATCCCGTCAGATCTCAGAAGCTAAGCAGGGTTGGCCCTGGTTAGTACTTGGATGGGAGACAGCTTGGGAACATCAGGTGCTGTAGGCTTGGGAGAAGGACCTGGCAGCCCATTCCCAAAAAAACAATTAGCTGTTGAAAACCCTATGAATAGCAGAGAAGCACTGACAATACTGTTGCATCTGTTGTACATAGGGTCGATATGAGTCACACACCAACTCAACGACAACTAACAACAGCAATGTATTTATTATATTTTTTATTTTTTAAATATTTCATACTAAGTCCTAGAAATCCAGTGTATTATATTCTTAGAGTACCTCTTAATATAGACTAGCCACATCTAAAGTCCTTACTTAGCTACATGTGGCTAGATGCTACTTTATTCAGTAGCTTAGCCCTCACTAATGTCTAGGAATAATTTTTTTTTTTTAATTAGAAATTTTTAATGTACATCATAATGTGATTCATTTTGACATGCTTTTCATTGTGACAATTTTCATATATGCAATTTGATAAACATTATTCATATAGGTTACCCCTTACCCTCCCCTATGTTTCCCCCCCTTCCCCCCTTCCCATCTAAGTTTCCCATCCAAGTCTAGGAATAATTTTAATTATGCCTGACATATAGGCCAATAGTGTACAATTGCAAGAGTCTAATACTTTCTAAGAAAAGTATATTTTGAGGAAAAATGTTTTGCTTACATATTGTCTTTCCTGTTTTGTAGCATTAAATGGTATCACTTCCCATTAGAAAAATATGATGGGAAATTTCCCTAGAAATAATGACCTTTTCATTAGGTTATTTGGTTTCAGTAACCTTTCTGATGCAGCAGTTTTTTCTTTTTCTTTCTTTTTTCCCCTAGATATTAATAAGTTTCTTTGGATGGTCCGGATTGGAGGGAGCACAGACACCGGCAAACATATCAAGGAGAATGACTATTATACTCCAACTGGGGAGTTCCGTGTGGACCGTGAGGGCTCTCCAGTGCTGCTCAATTGCCTCATGTACAAGATGTGTTACTACCGCTTCGGGCAGGTCTACACAGAAGCCAGTGAGTAACACAAAGCATTAACAACATAGCAATAATAATGATAGCTAAAATATACCATGTTTTCTTGGCACTTTTCTAAGTGCTTTGTATCTGTTAACTCATTTAATCCTCACAGCAACCCAGAAGGTAGAAACAAGTATTATCGTCATCTTATATATGGGGAAATTGAGGTACCAGTAGATTACTGAGCTGACCAACATTACATGACTAGTGATAGGGTCAGGATTCAAACTTAGCCATTCTGGCTCCAAAAAGATTCTGTGCTTTAAAGCATTCTCTCTTGTCATGTCTCAGTGAACAGTATCACAATGAGGAAAGATAGAAAGGGATAAAGTGAGAGAAAGAACTTTTCATTTCTTCAGATGAATACAGTGAGAAGGATTTGATCAGGTTAAGTCTTTCTTTTGGATTTCAATTTTGTTGTTCTGTGCTAGGGATACTTTCTGAACTGGATGCAGGCCTTCAGTTTCTGTTAGGTTCTTCTCTGATGTGTGGAAGCGTTTGTGTTATACAGGCCTCTGAATGAAAGTCTGCTGGAATAGAGAGTCTTGGAAGTCAGCTTGGAGGCATAGAAGAGATAAGCTCCATGGAGTCCTCTAAGCACCATCGTGGACAGGAGTCAAGTTAGGGTAACACTTGATTTGCCCATACTACTTGAGGCTCTTTTCTGTAGACTCCTATCATACTTAGGCTGAGCAATAGTAATCCAAATAGTATATGATGTACGACATTGAATTTCTATCTCTTTAGGAAATCAGCACTATAGAAAGAAGTGTTTTCTTTTCTTCTCTTTCTTTCTTTTTTTTTCCTTGTCCCTTCTAGAGCGCCCACCAGGCTTTGACCGCGTCCGAAATGCTGAGATTGGGAATAAAGACTTTGAGCTTGATGTCTTGGAGGAAGCATATACCACAGAACATTGGCTGGTCAGGATATACAAGGTTAGTGGATGTAACACTAAGAAACCAGCTCTCATGTTTGCAGATTAGTTTTGTTGTTGTTGTTGTTAGGTGCCATTGAGTCATGTCCAACTCATAGCGACCCTAATAGGGTTTTCAATGGCTGTTTCGGGATTGCCTCCAAAGTGAATTGCCATATCCTTCTCCCATTTTTGTGGTGCTGGGAATGGAACTCAGGACCTCAGAGACTGCAGAGCAGTGCTCTACCAACTGAGCTAAATCGTCGCCCCAGATTAGTTCTAGTGCTTAAAAAATGGGCCACATATTTCTCTAATGGGGGCATTTCTAATGACACCTATATCTGAAAGATAGCTTGAAACTCAGTCACAATTTTACTTGTTCTGTTTTAGATTGTCCTTAGAGAGGAGACATCCTAGTTGGCTGTCATTTTAGCAATTGTTTTAGCAGCACTTTTGTAGCTGAGGCTTGACTCAGTGTTTCAATGATCATTAGGCATGTTGTTGTTGTTGTTGTTGTTGTTGTTAGGTGCCGTCGAGTCGGTATCCGACTCATAGCGACCCTCATAGGATTTTCAATGGCTGACTGTTTTGGGATTGCCTTGGGAGCGGATTGCCAGGTCCTTCTCCCATTTTTGCGGTGCTGGGAATTGAACTCGGGTCCTCAGAGATTGCAGCGCAGCGCTCTACCCACTGAGCTAAATCCCAGCCTGATCATTAGGCATAGGAGGAAAAAAAGCAAGTGAAAGTTCATGTATTTGTATGTCTGAATTACATTTTCTTCTCTCCTACTGAAGAATTTTTGGCAGACAGTCACAAGCTGTCACATAGGAGTGTGTTATAACTCTTATATAAGAGAAGACTGAGCTGGTGTGGTGGCACATGCCTGTAATTTCAGCACTCAGGGAGTAGAGGCAGGAGGATTGTGAGTTTGAGCGGAGTTTGGGCTACGTATGGACATATAGAGAAACCCCATCCCAAGCACGTGCACGCGCACACACACAAAATTCCATGTCAAGGGTAGAAGAGGTGCTCCACAAGGCTAAGCAGAGTCTCTAACCCATCCTCATCTATTTACAATGCCAAATCAGGCAACAGAATGTAGTATAATCTCTCCTGCTCTGGGTGAACAGGTAGAAGAAGTCTTCAAATCTGACCTGATTATACATATTAAACTGTTGTCTTTATGTTGCAGGTAAAGGACCTGGATAATCGAGGCTTGTCAAGGACATAAATATCACATCCAGTTCTGATATTCTTCGCACTGAGCGCGTCATATTTAGGACGTTGAAGATGTTTTTTTTTTTTTATATGCAGTTTATAAGAACAGAGCCGGATGGGATTAGGATTGTCTGGAAGTTTTGCCCTGGACAGTATGGGCTGGGCCAAATGGAATGATTTTTATAATTCCGAGCAGGTTACCAAATGAAATGTCATGGCTTTACTTTGGTCAACTAAAGGGGGGAGTTGTTTTTTTTATTTTTATTTTTTAAAAGAAAAAACAAAATGTGCCTTATTTGTTTTGATTTATGGCTGATGGAGGATGGCAAAAGCTTATGCTGGGCTAAGAAGACAGATAGTAGAACTTATTCTTGCTCTTAGCTCCCTAAATGAGCTAAATAAGGGCATTCTTTTTTGAATCAGGAAAGCTATCAAGGACTAGCTCTGATTCTAAATATATAAAGAATTTTGTCATACTGTCTTTATTGTAGCACCCAGTACAATGCCTTGCACATAGTGGGTCCTCAATAAATTTTTGTCAAATGAATAAAAGTTTGTGAGACCAGAAGAGTGCTATTTCTGGGCAGGAAAGGCAGATTTTTTGCTATTATGTCTTTGTTCTTAACGTGTCTTGTCATGAGAGGTTCTTTGACTTTATAATGACAGAAAGTGGCTAGCCAGACCTGATCTCACCTGTACCATTTGGAACTAGTAAAGGTTTTTATATTTTTAGAGCAGGAATAAATCAAGTGTCATTAAACCAGCAGTTCTGAAGAGTAAAACAGTGAAATTATTATCCGTTGAGAGGAAGACACTCTTCCAACATTATGTATACAGCTCAATGGTCAGATGTTTCTGAATCAGCTTAAATGCAATTACACATATTTTGGGGGTCTGAGGGTTAGCTCAATTGGTACTGTGCTGCTGTGTGCTCTCTCCCTGGGTTTGATCCTCAGCACCACAAAAATGGGAGAACCTCTCCCAAAACTATCCTGGAATAGTCAGTCATTGAAAACCCTATGTATAGCAGAGAAACACTGACATAGTGCCAGGCATGGCACAGTGTGGAGGAGTGTTTCATTCTGTTATACATAGGTTCACTATGAGTCAGATTCGACTTGATGGCACCCAACAATGACATTTGAAATTTAGCTTTTCAGTACTCAGTCTATGACACAGCAAATGGGTCTTTGCTCATTTTCTTTAGACTGTACAACTCTTGTGATTATTCAAAGGTGAGCTTTAATTTCTTATTGCCTCAGCCTGTTTGTTGTGTTTATGTACAACTTTAAGTTCGATTACCTGGTTTTGAAGCCCTAGCCAAATACAAATTAGAAGGTAGAATCATAGCTGTTAGTAGGTGCCTTGAGGGCATTGCCAGGCTGACTACTAGAAAAGAAAGAGAAACTTCTTTAAAGTTTTAATTCCAAAACACAAAGATCCCATAGATATTTAATGTCAGGACAGTTTTCTGTTCAGCACAGTAGTCCATTTTATGTATTTTACAACATAAGACATAATCACCAATGTATATAAACCCTAAGTCTTTAAAACACTATATAAGGTAACTGTCCAGTGTTACCTGTTTCAGGAAACAGGAGGAATTACTTGGCTTTTAGATAAGTCAAAATGACACTCATGACAGACATACTTGGGTATACTTGCATACTTAGGGACTTCATCCAGCTCCAAACCAATTTGTATACCATGTATTTCAACTATTTGAGATTTAGGTTTAACAGACGATTTGATTTCCTGTGTGTAAATACATTACTTGATTTATATACAGAATTATTCTCTATTGGAAGAGGTTCTTCTGAAATTTATTAATAGAGATCATCAGTGAGCTTCCTCTATAGTATAAAAGGGATAACCGTTAAATTATCATATAATTGTGGCTCTTAGGATTCTGGTATTTTCTAGTCTACCAGAAGGTGTCTTTTTAAAATTTTTTCCTTTGATTTTCACTGTTATAATACACTTAGTAAACTGAGGTTTGGCTCAGTTGGTAGAGTGCTGCTCTGTTCTCTCTAGGTTCTGGGTTTTATTCTCAGCGCCACATAAATGGGAGAAGGACTTGGCAGCCCACTCCTGAAGTAATTCCAAAACAATCAGCCATTGAAAATCCTGTGAATAATAGAGAGGCACTGATGTAGAGCTGGCCATGGCACAGTTTTGGGGAGTGTTTCGTTCTGTTGTACATAGGGTCACCATGAGTCAGACCTGACTCAACGGCACCTAACAACAGCAGTATACTTGCTGTTTAAAAAAAAATCATAAAGAGGAGCAATACAATTTCCACTTTTGTTACTCTCCAGAGAGAACACTTTCAACCTTGCTGATTCTCATTTCTTACCTCCATATCATTAAATAACTTGCTTTGATTTAGTTTTTGTATTTTAGTTTTAGGCATCATTATTGATTTTTGGTATAGTTAAAACAGGATTTAGGACCTTTTCCGCATCCTTTTTGTCTGGGGACATACATTCTTAATATCTTCTGTTATAGTTCTGTTTACAGCTATTCTATAATTTTTAGCTTGTGGTTAATTTCACCTAATATCGTACACACACACACACACACACACACACACACACACACACACACACACAACTTTGCATTAACTTACCACATTTTTCATGTGTTTTTTCTTTTTGTACTTGTTACAGAATTGTCCCCCAATTCTTCTGTGCCAAACCTCTCTTAGTTTGTTCAGACACATTACTGGTTCATTCTTAGGGATGTCTTCTATTTTGGTACATTGCACTTTGAATTGTTGTACTCTGCCAGGTTTGCTTAGTATTGTCATTTCACTTTTGTGTGTGTGTGTGTGTGTGTGTGTGTGTGTGTGTGTGTGTGTGTGTGTTTGTGTGTGTATCCTTTGACTTCTTATCACCTCTAAGTACCCTTTTGAGAAAGTGTGTATGACAGATTTCTGGAGATCTTGCATGTTTCTTGGCACACTTGATTGATAGGTTAGCTGGCTATAGAATTTCAGACTGGGAATAATTTTTCCTTAGGATTATGAAGGCATTGCCCCATTGTTTTCTATCTTCCAAATGTTAAGAAATGCAGTGCTGTTCTGATTATTATTAGTATTTGTCCATCCCCTCTCCAGATCTCTGTGTATAGTGTTTTGAAATTTTTCCAATGTTGCATTTTGAGGGTGGGTCATCCATTGTGCTGGTTACTTTGTACTTTCCTGTATGCAAAGTCAAGTTCTTCTGTTCTAAAAATAGGCTTGTGCTATATGTTGATTCCCCCAACCCTCTTTCTCTTTTTGCTAAATATTTAGATGTTGGACATCCTAAGTCAGTGTCCTAATCTCACATTCACTTGTCTGTTTTTCATCATCTTCTTTCTGGGTGATTTCCTCAGCTGTTACTTTCTAACCTATTTAAACTGTTCTGTTCTCATATTTTTAATGTCTGGGAGCTTTTTTTGTTTGAATATTCCTTTGTTTTGAGATCCTCCCAATTAAAGACTTTCTCAAATTCTTGGTTGTCTGCTTTTTTAAGAGTGGGGACATAAAAGGCTAATTGAAAGGGCTGTCAGGTGGGGGTGGTTGTTTTTTTCAATATCTGATCTGGCTTGGCTGTTACTTTTTTTCCTCTCCAACACTGAGGGTGGGGGGCTTGAACATAGGGCCTTGCTCATGCTGGGCAAGCGCTCTACCACTGAGCCGCATCCCCATATCTCCCACTCCTTGCTACCATCTTTGTTAAAATTTTGAGACAGCATCTCACCGAGTTGCACAGGCTACCTTTGACCTTGAACTTATGATCCTCCTGCCCCAGCCTCCAGAGATGCTGGGATTACAACCATGTACCACAGTGCCCCAATGATATTGGTATCTTTGGGTTTTTATCTCTTACATAGGTAAGATTCCCTCAAGGGTTGTATATCCTCATTCAAGGATATTAGCCAGGATGTTATCCTTCTGAGTGTAGAGTGGGGAAAGAAGGCCTATAGGCTCAACTTTCAGTGCATGTACTTAAACTTAGTCATTCCTGTTTTGTGTAAGGTACCCAAGCTTTAAACTGTGCCTGTTCTCTAGTTCAAATACCATGTATTTACCCTCACGAGTCTTATATCAGCTTAGGGGAGAAGCAGTTACTTGGTACCTGGAGAAAAAGGGCATGCAGAGGTCTGTTTGCTTCTTACATAGTCTTCCTGTCTACCAGTTTTTTTGTTTTGTTTTGTTTTGATCCATTCACCACATTGAGTTGCCTATTATCACCAGTTCATCTGGAATCATGGGATTTCTGTGATATAAATCAGGTTGCCGTTCTTCTTTCCCACTGCTAGTTTGGGGATTCATTTTTATTTCATCTAAGTTAGTAACCTTTCGTCTAAAGATTTTCCAGTTCACAAAATTTTGTTTCTTATACTCTATTGGAAGTTACCCACTAAAAACATACCTCTTGCTATTTAGAAAAAAGGTTTCAGAGGCTGTTCATTCTTACGTATGTTTTCTTTAACTGGTATTGTACCTGAATTCATATGCCTTATTTTTTCAGGCTAAAGAGACATATTACTTCCATTTAGACATAGGAACTGTACATGTCCTCTTTCTTTCTTCATATTTGTTTTCAGTACACATAGAGGCAATTAGAAAAAAATGGGACAAATGATCTAGAAAAATTGTTATATGAATCCTCAACTGATATCAGGCTAAGGTTTATTACAGTTGGTAGAGTGCTGCTCTGCACTCTTGAGTCCCTGGGTTCAATCTCCAGCACTGCAAAAATGGGAGAAGGACTTGGCAGCCCACTCCAGAGAACAAACCTGAACCAATCAGCCATTGAAAACCAGATGAACAGTAGAGAAGCACTGACAGAGCTGGGCATGGCACAGAGTTGGTGAGTGTTTTGTACTGTTGTACATAGGGTCACTGAGTTGGACCTGACTCGATGGCATCTAACAACAACAAAAAACTGATGTCACCGCTCCAAACTTCACACATAATGCATTTGCAGATGTTTTATTCCTGGTTTTTGTCCCCGACTTTGCTTCTTTAAACATGTATGTGTCTCTGTAACATATCTTATACCTATTTTGTTTTATTACTAGTATTGTCACTGGGGGATTTGGGGTTCCTCTCCAGGGACCGTGGTCTTGTTGATAAAAGAATTTATAAAAACAGGCATAGAAGGGAACTTGAGGACAATTTGTTGGAGTTAGAGAGTGCCCTGAAAATCAGCAAGTAGGCTTAGGATTTAGGGTTGATGTTGGGAGAGGGAGATGAGAAATAGGGAAAGTTGGGCTTTCTGAGCCAAAAGCCAGGAAGCAAACAGGTTCACCAGTAGCAGTGCTAATAACTGTGGGTGGGTGGGGCTTTTGGGGTATATAAGTCCATATCATTAAGGGGACAGATATCCTTACCATTTCCTCATATTGCCCTCAGATATGCCATTCTTTTCCACTTTTTGGCTTTAGGCTGGCTGCCTTTAGGTTGCAAAACAACATTTTCTCTTTAACACAGAAGGGGTTGTGCCTTAAAGGAAGTCCATTTTACCAGGCCCAGACATGGGAGGCACCTGTTGTCTTCATATGTAAAGAGTTCCTGGTTACTGACCATGCATCTCGTTCCTTACACAGGATCAATTCCTAATAACTGTTGCCAGCTTTGCAGCTCCAGTCCTTCCAGGTACTGCACTTCAAAGTTCACAGAGCGCTCTGCAGAACTTACTGCGCTTGCTCCTCGCAGTGCTGCCAGATAGCTGGGCCAGGCACTGCGGATCAAGGGTTGGTCGTTTCCCTAAGCCTCCGTCCAGCCTTTCCAGGTCCAGAGTTCGTGGCACCTGTGTGGGGATGCAGGTTTCGGCTGGGCCCTGGAGCGCCCAGGGCTGCTCAGCTGAGCCCCACACTCTAGATGCCATTTCACACTGCGGTCCAGAGAGCAATTCGCACGGATGGGGTCGGCAGTTCTCAAACTTCTTCAGCCAGGATCAGCCCCCGATCGGAAAGAAAACCCTGAGCTGCCCGTTTAGCCCTGAGCTGCGCGGGCAATTCCAGCACGCCCAGTCTTCCGGAGCAGCCAAATCGCAGAGCCCGGGCCATGGCAACGCACGCCACTCTGCTTTACGGCAGAGGTGCGCGCATTTGCGACGGCGCGACGCAGGCAAGTTTTGGCGGGAAAAGTGCTGCATTTGGATTCCTGTCGTGGCAAGCAAGGGCCAGCCCGGTGAGAAGGGGCGGCCGGTATGGTGAGGAAAAGACTCTAGAGAAGGAGTGAGAGGTCTAGATTAGTGAGGAGCAGCACGGTGAGTACTGTCGTGACTGCCGAAAAGGACGGGAGCAGCTCCGGCGGAGGGGTAGCTTCGGGGGTGGCAGTGTGGGAGCAGGAGGTCCCCCTCGGAAAGGAGGGACAGGGAGACCGCCCTCCGCGGGCCGGGACCCCCGAGGCCAGACGCCGTTCCGCGGGTCCCAGCCTCTCTTCCGCTGCTCCGGGCAGTTTGGCCCCGCCCCAGGCTCCTCCGGGTTCTGGGGCGGGGGTGGGTTGAAAGCGGGAGCGGAGCGAGCGGGGAGGGGCGGCGGGAGCGGCGGCGGGCGGCCCTCCGGCCTCCGCCCGGGCACGCCCGAGCCCCCGGCTCCCTGTCTTCCCGCTTCCAGTCGTGGCTGTTCCGCCCGAGGCCTGGGGAGGGCGGGGCTTCGGCCCGGGGGTGATGACCTACGCCCCAGAGCGCCTGCCTAGGCTTGCGGTTTAAATGGACGAGCCCTAAGGGGAATGCAGGGGCTCCTGGGGGAATCCAGGCGCTAATGGCAGGAGGCCGAGCACAGTGGCTTCCCGGGTGCCCGGAGCGTACATGAGACTCATCCCCGGTGTTTTCTGCGCTCCTGCTTTTTCCAGCCGTGGTGCTCGGCGGAGTGATGGCGGTGCCCTTTGTAGAAGACTGGGACTTGGTGCAAACCCTGGGAGAAGGCGCCTATGGAGAGTGAGTTCGAGCGCCGATCTAACTTCCCGTCCCCTCTTGTCTCCTCTGAGTCACGAATTTGTTGTTTCCAATTATTCATTGGCGGCAACTTAGAGAACTGAACTTTGCATTTGGAAACAAGGCTTTTTGCAAATGAAGTTACACGGTCTTTTGTAAAGATTAATATTTCCTTCCTTCCTTTTTTCTTTTTCTTTTTCTTTTTCTTTTTTTTTTTATTTCGGTACTTGGGGGTTGAACCAGGGCCTTGCACGTACCTTACAAATGCTTTACTACTGAGCTGCAACCCCCAGCCCCCTTTTTTATTTTGTATCTTGAGACAAGGTCTCGAAAAATTACACAGGCTGCCTCTGGCCTTAAACTCGCGATCCTTCTGGTTTCGCTTCCTCAGTGGGATTATATGCGTTCAGTAATGCGTCCATCTCTTTTTTTTTCTTCCTTTTTCATTTTTTTTCCTTCTTTTCTTTCCCCTTCTCTTTCCTCAACTCTCCCTCCCTCTCCTTCACTCCCTTCTTCCCTTTCTCCCTAATATTTTCCTTGTAAAGAGCCTCAAGAGATAGTGTTTAAATGAGCAAATGAACAGACTCTGGAGATGGCCCATCAGGTTTCATATCCTCACTCTATCACATACTGGTCTTGTTTTGTGAACTTCAGCAAGCTTCCTAATGTCCTTGTGTGTTTCTATTTTTTTCTATTATGAGATGGGAAAAATAGTATCTATCCCAAAGGTCCTTAGAATAGTTATCAGAGGTATATATAAAACAATATTAGTAAATATTAAGTAATGCTATTATTTGAAAACGTGTATATGTGATGCTATTATCACCAGTGCAGTGGTGCACACCTGTAATCCCAGTGACTCAGGAAATGCAGGCAGGAGGATCACGAATTTGAGGGGAGAGGCAGCCTGCATAACTTAGTGAGTCCCTGACTCAAAACTAAAAACCTGAATGCCAGGATTACAAGTGTGTATCAGTAATCTTTTTGATTGATTGATCGATTGATTGCTGTACTGGAGGGTTAAACCCAAGTCCTCACAACTGCTTTGCAAGCGCTCTACCACTGAGCTGCACCCTCAGTCCATCTTTTACTTTTTATTTCAGACAAGGTCTCAATGAATTGTGCAGTCTACCTCTGGCCTTGAACTTTAAATCCTCCTGCGTCTGTCTCCTGAGTCATTGCATTACAAGTGTGCGTCACTGTACCTGGCCAGTCTTTTGAAATCTTGAAAGAAATAGAATTCAAATGTCTTCTTTCTCTGTTTTTAGAGTTCAACTTGCTGTGAATAGAATAACTGAAGAAGCAGTTGCGGTGAAGATTGTAGACATGAAGCGAGCCATAGACTGTCCAGAAAATATTAAGAAGGAGATCTGCATCAATAAAATGTTAAATCATGAGAACGTAGTGAAATTCTATGGTCACAGAAGAGAAGGCAATATCCAGTATCTATTTCTGGAGTACTGTAGTGGAGGAGAGCTTTTTGATAGAATAGGTATGGAAAAGATTTAAGATAATTATCCTACTAAGCAAGTTTCTAAATTCATATTTTTAATTCTGAGTACCTATTGGGTCAGTTTTATTTCAGAATTGCTTATGCAACAGTGAAATTGGAGTAAATTGTCTTATTTTTTTACAACTTACACTAACACATGAAAACATAGATTCACTGAAAGAAAACTGCTTTCTCAAGGTACACAAATAATTTTATTCTGAATTACTGTTTTATGGGATTTGAGAATGATAAACTGCAATTTCTTGATAAAATTTCATGAATACAGCTTATCATTTACCTATACATTTTTTCTCTTTAGACATTCTGGTTATATAAAAGCATTGTATATATTTACAGATGAAAAAAACAACAACATGTTATGTTTCCCCATAGCTTAGGCAAAATAATTGAAAATTTTCTAGGATTGCTGTATGTATGTATGTATGTATTTTGGTTTTTTGACATAGGGTTTCATGTAGCCCAGGCTGGCCTTGAACGTGTGATCCTCTTGCCTCAGCCTCCTGAGTACTTGGATTACAGGTGTATACTACCATGCCTGGCTTTAAATTTATTATTTAAAGCTATTTTATTAGTAATTAAAGTCTGGGCCATGCGCAGCGAGCGGCTTGCACCTGGAATCCCAGTAACTTGGGAGGTGAGGTAGGAAAATTATGAGTTCAAGGCCAGAGGCAGCCTGTGTAATTTAGAGAGACCTTGACTCAAAAATAAAAAGTGAAAAAGGAACTGGAAATGTCACACAGTGGGAGAGCCCTTGCAAGATACGTGTGAGGCCCTGGTTTCAACCCTCAAGAACCTCCACCACCACACACACACACACAAATTAAAGATTGATTGTGTGAATCTCTAATGTGAATCTCAGTATGAGAGTTGAGGGGCAGCTCTAATCAAGAGCTAATGAGAAAGTCAAGAGTGCTCTTGCATGCCTGTAATCTCAGCACTTGGGAGGCAGAGGCAGAAAGATCAAGGTGAGTTCGAGGCCAGTCTGGTTTATATAGTGAATTCCAGGTCAGTTTGGGCTACAAAATGAGACCCAGTATCAGAAAAAAAAAAAAAAAAAAAAGGAGAAAAAGAAGAAAAAGTTAATGAGAGAAATCAAAATTATAGTAGAGCATTGTGGGTTTTTTGTTTGTTTGTTTGTTTGTGGTGCTAGGGGGCTCAAACCAGGGCATAGCACATATCTTTTTTAAATGCTCTACCACTGAGCTGTACTCCCAGCTCTTTGTTTATATACTTATCTTGAGACAGGGCTCACTAAATTGTGTAAACTGCTTCTGGCGTTGAACCTGCAATCCTCCTGTCTCCACCCCCCAAGTCACTGGGATAACAGGTATGTGCCACCATATGGCACAATAGAACATTTCTTTTTTTCTTTTTTCTTTTTTTTTGTGGTACTCGAGGTTGAACCCAGGGCTTCCTGCTTACATGCTTTGCAAGTGCTGTACCACTGAGCTGCACCCCAAGCCCATTTTTTAACTTTTTTTAGACAGGGCCTCACTAAATTACACAGACTACCTCTGGCCTCGAACTTGGCGATCTTCCTGCTTCTGCCTCCCGGGTTGCTGGTATTACAGGTGTGTACCACTGTGCCTGGCAAATGGAACATTTCTTTATAAAACTGCTTCATAAAGGAACTTCACAGATATTCATGGCTTTGCAGTATGAAAGAATTTTATGAAGTTTAGTGTTAAGTATTTTGTGAAATTGACTTAGATTGCCCTAAACTTCCAAATTGGCAATTATATTTTAGAATAGGGAAAAATATAGCATAGCATTTAGGAGAAATAGGGAAGAATTTGAAGGATACCAAATAACTCAGGATTAGTATAAGATTAAGAAAGGAACTTTCAAGGCATGCTTGCATTCTTGATTTGGATTAGAGTTTGTATTTCTTTGTAATTGCCCCATGATGTTAGCTTATCTTTTACTATTTTACACATAGGGAATATGAGTTGTTAAGTTATATTTGTTGGACTCAAATCTTTTGCTAGTATAAGATTTTTTATTTTTGCTAAAGTACAATCAGACGTGTCTATTAAGTATGAATTAAGAAGTTATGTGGTTGAAGCCTGATTATATTTTTCCAGTAAACTAACTTTCTTAATTAATCCTTATAGAGCCAGACATAGGCATGCCTGAACAAGATGCTCAGAGGTTTTTCCATCAACTCATGGCTGGGGTGGTAGGTATAATTGCCTCTTTTCCTTCTACTTAAGATTAGTAAAAATAGAGTAAGTTACCAAATTCTGGTATGTCTCTATACCTCCCCCTTAGGTTTATCTGCATGGCATTGGAATCACTCATAGGGATATTAAGCCAGAAAATCTCCTATTGGATGAAAGGGGTAAGTTTAACATTTTGTTACATTTTTATGAAACCATACAAGGCAGAGTCAAGGCTTTTACGTTACTAGATTATCAGGAAAAACAAGAAGTCAGGGAAATTGTGGAGATTTGGCATATTCAGACTTAATAAGTCTTTCATGATGTAGTTATGGATGAGGTAGAGAAGTCTGACCTAGAATAAGCGTAGCTCACTAGATGGTTAAATATAAGAATAGTTTTAAACAACTCTTTAATGGATTAATTGAAGTAAGTTCCTATGGTAATACCGTAGAACTTAGACTTGTCCTGTTTACCACTTTTCATCTATGACTTGGATAAGATACAAGAAGTTTAATTTTATTTATGGATGTCATTAAACTGAGAGGGATGGATAATGAAAGTGGTAGTTCATAGATTCAGGATCAAAAAAGGTGACAAAATGTCAACTGTATGAGGCAGTGGTTTTATGTCCTATCCTGGTATTTGAATAGTGCCTGGCAAATAGTAGACATGTAAAAATATCTGTTGAATGAATGCAGACTATGGTATAGTTGAAAGGCATGTCCTTGGCAGTAAAACAGGTTAAAAAAGACATTTACTGGACAGGAAGCTTAGTCTCTGTGATTTGGTTTTAGAAAACTAAGGTTAATTATTCCAGAATGAGGAAGGGAGCAGGCCAGCCCTATTCTGGTCAGGCTACCCTGGAAATAATGGGTTTCCCTGGCTACCGTGCAGGTGTGTAGGTGCTGAGTTAGTCAGACTTTTTGTTGCCACAACAAATACCTGAGAGAAACAGTTTAAGGAGGAAAGATTTATTTTGGCTAACCATTTCAGAGGTTTTAGTCCATGCTTGACTGGCTTCATTGCTTTTACGTCCATGGCAAGACAGAAACATTGAGGAAGGGTATAGTGGAGTACAGCTTTATACCTCATGGCAGCCAGGAAGAAAACAGGAGAAAAATGAAAAGGCTAGGGTAAGGTAGACCCTTCAAAGATAGACCGCCAGTGACTGCCTTCCTTCAACCAGGCCCCCCTTCCTATTAGCCCATTCAGTATGAACTCATCCGTGGATTAACCCGTCAATGAAGTTGGTGCCCTCCTGATCCACTTACCTCTCAGTAATTGGATCCACCGGCTGGAGGAAACCTTCAATACTTGAGTTTCTTAGGGGATATTTCAGATTCATCCTATAGCAGCCACTGAAATACTTTTGTAGGTGAGTGGCCAGAAAGATGAAAGAGCTGTGAACTATGCAAAATTAGGGGTTAGTGAAAGAATTGAGTGAAACTTGCTAATTGTTAAATGTGGTTCTTCAGAAGATGTAGGTGAAAACTATACAGAAGTAATTTGGATTAGTACAAGGATGACTCCCATTAATGTGTCTGTCCTAAAACAGAGCAGTTGCATTGGAATGTAGTGGGTTTATAACATTAGAGTCAAATACCAGAGTATTAATTATCAGCGATATTACTGAGGGAATTTAAACATTGCTTCACTGATTGGCCCAAAATGCTTTCAAGACCTTGTCTAACACTGAGGTTTATTTATTTAGTTTTCTACCAGTTATTTCATAAGGTCCAGAGTAAAATTTTTGATACTTAGAAAATCTGGTGTATGGAAAAAGGAACTATAGGATGATCTGTTGAAGAATTTTGAGACAGAAGAGCACAGCACAAACTGAGGGCTCCTCATGCTTTTGTTCTTCATACTGTTTCCATTACTTTTCGAATACTAATTGCCTTGATGATGTCATCCTCCATATCTCTCCTTCCTCATCAACAAAACAACTCCTTTGTAGATTAAATGTAGATTTCAAGCTACACAAAACACTTGAAAAAGCTTCTATGGCTCTAAATATGAAAGGTACTATAAATATAGCATAATGTTAAGACTTTGAACTTTGGATCATTTCAACCTAGTTGTGGGTTTTTTTCTTTTTTCTTTTTTCTTTTTTGTTTTTGCTGTTCTGAGGGGTTGAACTCAGGGCCTTGCACTGCTCCATCATTGAGCTGCACCCCTAACCTGTTTTTTTTGTTTTTTTATTTTGAGACGGGGTCATACCAAGTTGCACAGACCTCCTCTGGCCTTGAACCTGGATTCCTGCTTCAGCCTACTGAATCTCTAGGATTACAGGCATATGCCATGGCACCTGGATAATGAATCTAGTTTAATGTAGGCCATTTCATTCTAGATATGTGGCCTCGGACAATAAGAATCTACCTGGGTTATGAGGATAAAGGATATACACATAATACAAAGCGTATGTGCATGTGTGTCTATGTGTGTATTTTTGTCATACTACATACCTAATACATAGAAAAATACATACACACACACTTGTGTATTCATTAGTGTGTATTTTTGGCATAGTATGTACTTGGCATCTCGATACTGAAAAAAAACTGGTAGCTATTGTTATATAAAATTTAATGTAAAATCAATCATAGGGTACATGCTTTTCTCTTTTCTTTCCTCATATTTTTTTTTTTTTTTCCCCTTTTGTGGTGCTGGGGTTCAAACCCAGGGCCTTGTGTATGATAAGCAAGTGTTTTACCACTGAGCTGCATTCCCAGCTTGATAAGTTCTTTTTTCTTCTGTGCATGTGGGTTTTACTTTTTACTCTTTTAAATTGTGTTTATACAGCATAAACATCTTTGCTTTTATTTTAAGGTTGAAATTCAGGCACACAGACCTTTTTATAAAATATAATACATATAGAGTATAACAAGCACCTATGCATTCACCTGGCTTAAAAATAGAACAATATTTATATACAAGAATACTTAAGAATGCTCACAGTCATGGTGTTTAATAGATAACTAGAAAATCACCAGGTGTCTATCAGTAGTAAGATAGATAAATTATGAAATGGATAATTTATAGCCACAAGCAGTGACATGGATCAATTTCAGAAATATAAGGCTGTAGAGAAAAGGGGGCATTTGAAAAATAATTCATCTGATCTGTTTATGTGTTTGGGCTGGGATTTAGCTCAGTTGGTAAAATGCTGCTCTGCACTTTCTGAGGATGTGGGTTTGATCCCCAGCACCACAAAAATGGGAGAAGGATGTGGCAGTCCACTCCCAAAAGAATCTCGAAACAGTCAGCCATTGAAAATCCTATGAGAGTCGCTATGAATCAGACCCAACTTGATGGCACTTAACCACAACAATTTATGTGTAGTTCAAAAATAGATAAAACTAAATATATTATTTAGGGATACAAATGTGGAAAAAAGCACAAAAAAAAAGGGCATAATAAAACAAAATTCGGAGTGGTGGGTGCCTCTGAAAAGGAATGCGTCATTGTAGCATTTACAGGAGATTTTAGAGGAAATAAAATACTCTTTTTCTTAACCTGGATGTCTGGTGAGTTGGTCTTCCTCTTATTGATTTTTTTAATAACATGTAAGTATTTTGATTCTTCGGTATTTACTAATCTTTTAACAAAAGAAATAAAATGTTACCCACATTTGATTCTTTCTGTATATTGTTTTGCAAATATATTCCCCGTTTATTTTTGTTAGAAGTAATCATACTCCTAAATTTTGAGTTTATTAAGCCAGACCCACAGGCACACACCTGTAATCCCACTGACTCAAGAGGTGCAGCCAGGAGGATCACATGTTCGAGGCTAGAGGCAGCCTGCATAACTTAGTGAGACCCTGACTCCAAATAAAAAATAAAAGAGATGCACTGCAGGTGCATCTCAGTGGTAGGACAATTGCAAAGTATGTGGGAGGCTCTGAGTTCAATCCCCAAGTACTGCCAAAAAAAAAAAAAAAAAAAATTAAAATTTATTACATGCAGTTCTCTCACCTATTAGGTTGCAGACATAATGAAAGAACAAAATATAAAGGATGCTATCGTAGTCCATTAGTCTGACTTCGTAGTTTTAAGTGACTGCTGCTTATAAGTAATTCAGAACTCAGTGGTTTGTCCAGATTTTGTCATATATAGTTAGTTAAAGGATATAGTTAAAATATCTACCTTCCAAAATCAAATATAGATAAGCATCAATGGCTTGTTGTTGTTAGGTGCCCTTGAGTCGTATCCAACTCATAGCAACCCTCATAGGGTTTTCAATGGCAATTTTCCAGATTACCTAGGGAGTGGATTGCCACATCCTTCTACCACTTTTATGGTGTTGGGAATCGAACTTGGGACCTTAGAGATTGCAGAGTGGCACTCTACTGGTGCTCTACCAACTGAGCTAAATCCCAGCCCATCAGTGGCTTACTTGTTATACTGTGTGAATGTGCTTTATTTTTAAAGACTCCATCCCCTGTTTTGGGATATTTAAATTGTTCGTAACTTAAAAATGTAGAGTAATGATGACTGTTCTGTAGACTTATGCTCAGCCCCAGCATAAAAATTGGGTCATGTTATAATACATATTATGCTATTAGCCTTTTTTCCCACTTATATCCATTTTAGTCCATGTACCTTGTTTTTCTTAACAACTACCTCCCTAGCTTTCATTGTATGCATGTATTGTAAGGTTTTATCATTTATTAGTGGACATTTAAGTTATTTAGAAGTAATATGACTATGAATAGCCTTACGTTTGTGAATTTGGGGGATTATTTCTGTTGATAATGGCTGTTGTTGTTGTTGTTAGGTGACTTCGAGTTGGTATCTGACTCATAGCAACCCTCACAGGGTTTTCAATGGCTGACTGTTTTCGGGATTGCCTTGGGAGTGGATTGCCTTCTCCCATTCTTGCGGTGCTAGGAATTGAACTCAGGACCTCAGAGACTGCAGCGCAGTGCTCTACCAACTGAGCTAAATCCCAGTGATAATGGCTGTAGAAGTGGCAATTGCTAGTTCAAAGATTATTTCAAATTTTGACATTTTTGGCCAGATTACACTCTGAAAAAGTGGATAGCCTCTGCTAATAGAGGGCTTTCCCTAACTCCTAAGACTAGATTTGTTCCCTTTGCTATAATATCCTATTGTGTTCTATATTTCCATAACCTGTGTAACCACTGTCTATTAGCATTCCTTCTTATTGCTATGTCTACTGCCTGCATTGGCTAGCACTGTGCCTGTCATGTGGGTACAGTAGACATTTACTAAGTATAAGTTAAATTCAAAGTCCTGCCTGTAGTTTGTGCTGAAGATGGGAAGATAGGGTAAAAGTTTGTTTTTCTGGTTTGTTTGGGCAGAATTCATCCTCGTTTTCTTAGCCACTTTGACAAGAGGTTCTCATGGCTTCTGGGACTTTAATTTGATATTTCCTTCACTTTTTCTTTTTGCTTTTTTTTTTTGTTTACCATTGAGAAAGTTGTGGTTAGTATTAGTACTGATGTCTCCTTCCTGACTTCCATACTACCCAGTAAAAAGCTTGGCTTTGCTTGTAGCCCGAATTTGGAGTGTTCTTTTCCAGGAGAGCGGCCTCTTTTGACTCTAGCATCTTTCTTTAAGCTAGTTTAAATTGTTTTGTGTGTCAATGATATTTCTCTTAAATTAATAGAAAAGATGAAGTCTTTTCTAAGTTTTAGCATAGATGATGGTATCTTAATTTTTCTTTTTAAGAATTTCTTTTTGTTTATTTTGGTCATTTTCAGGTAGAGAAATTCTACAAACCAGTGATATTTCTAACAACTTAATGCCTATAAGTATATCTACTTGAAAATTCTTTTTATCCGGTACCATTCTTTTTTCTTTTGGCTTAGATAACCTGAAGATCTCTGACTTTGGCCTGGCCACAGTATTTCGGCATAATAATCGTGAGCGTTTATTGAACAAGATGTGTGGTACTTTGCCTTATGTTGCTCCAGAACTCCTAAAGAGAAAAGAATTTCATGCAGAACCAGTTGATGTTTGGTCCTGTGGAATAGTACTTACTGCAATGTTGGCTGGAGGTAAGAGCTATTTCATCATGATGAAAATTCTGTCCTGTGAAAAGTTATATTTGCTTTACCAAAATAAATGAAATAAACCAAGAGAATCCATATTTATATAATAGTATCTTAATAGTGGGACTGGGGTTTAGCTCAGTTGTTAGAGTGCTGCCCTGTACTCTCTGAGGACCCAGGTTCAACCCCTAGCACCGCAAAAACAGGAGAAGGATGTGGCAATCCACTCCTGAAGCAATGGGGAAACTTTTCAGTCAGCCATTGAAAACCTTATAAGGGTCACTTTGAGTTGGATCTGACTCGACAGCACCTAACAACAAATTTTAATAGTCTTTTGTTAATCAGCTCTGGGGCTGGGGGTTAGCTCAGTTGGTAGAGTGCTACTTGGTACTCTCTGAGGACCTGGGTCTCCAGCACCACAAAAACGGGAAAAGAATGTAGCAATCCACTCTCAAAGCAATCTTGAAACAATCAGCCATTGAAAACCCTATGAAGATCGCTGTAAGTTGGATCCAACTTGATAGCACCTAACAACAACAGTCACCACAGGCTGCTATAACAAAGTACTATACTATAGACTAGGTGGCTTATGACCAATACAGATTTATTGCTCATAAATTCTAGGGGCTCGAAGTCTGGTGTCAAGGTGCAAGCATGGTCTTGTTCTGGTGAGAGCCCTCTTCCTGGCTTGCACATGGCCATCTTATGTCCTCACATGACAGAGAGCAGAGAGAGCAATAGCAACCTTTTTAGTGTGTCTTTTCAAAAGAACACAGATATCACCCATGGGGACTCCCACCCTCATAGACCTGATAAGCTCCCCAAAGCCTTCAAACACCATTACATTGTGGGTTAGGATTACAACATGTTAATTTGAGGGGGCAGGAAACATTTAGTCTATTGCAAGTAGTGATTTATTTATAACTAACTTAGAACATGTCAGCCCAAAGGTCTTTAAAAATGAGGTATAAATAGCTAGCTATTAAATGAAAAATCACAACAGCTATCTCTTTTAAGATTCATGTAAACACCTTTTTTGATGGGGCGATGGATCAAACCCAGGGCCTTGAACATGCGAGGCACGTGCTCTGTCACTGAGCTACACTCCTAGCCCTCATGTAAGCACTCTTGAACAAAGCAGGGCAAGAAGTGGTTCATCTGTTTTTGAAGTGCCTCTGAAGTTTCTGTGAAACTTCAGTTTCTAAGTTTGAAAGCCATATTGAATTACTTTGGGGGAAAGTTTTTATCAATTTGTATTATTTTTCCTTGAACTCTTTACTATGTAATTATATGAACACTCAGAAAACTGCAACTTGTTTCATTTTTAGAATTGCCGTGGGACCAACCCAGTGACAGTTGTCAAGAATATTCTGACTGGAAAGAAAAAAAAACGTATCTCAGCCCTTGGAAAAAAATCGATTCTGCCCCTCTGGGTAACTGGGTTATTGTGATTGAACATACTGATTTCTTAGATAATGAAATCTTGTGCTGTTAGAATTTTTTCTTACTTTTTCTTTTTTAACTTTTAGATACATAAGTAGTGCTTTGTTGTAAGTATATTTAATGAATGTCTGTTGTCTATGTATATTATTATGTCCTTTTACTAAAAATTAAGTTATATTGCACATGATACCTCACAACCTGTATTTTCGTTTTAATTCTCTGTAAATGTTTTTCCATGTCTACAATTACAGGTCTACATCATTTTGTTTTGTTTGTTTTTTGCAGTGCTGGTGATAAAACCCAGGGCCTTGTGCATGCTACCCCTGAGCTATATTCCCAGGTGTTAGTTGTATGAGACAGGGTCTCACTATGTAGATCAGGCTGGCTATGAACTTGCTATGTAGGCTAGGCTGGCCTCAAACTTGCTATCCTCCTGCCTCAGCCTCCTGAGGGCTAGTATTATAGGCATGTGCCACCATAACTGGTTTACATCATTATTTTTAAAAGCAGTGATGGTATTCTGCTATATAGATATACCTTATTCATTCAGTTCACTTTGTAGGAGATTTAGATTTTTTCCTAAATTTTCACTGTTGGAAAAGAGATATGATAAGCATCCAGGTAACAAATCCTCAAATTATTTACTAAAAATAATCCTCCAGAAGCAAGGTCAAGGATGTATGTAGTTTTTAAAGTATTATGGCTTATTTTACCAAATTACTTTCCAGAAAGTTTGTAACATTTTATCGTAGTCTTGTTGATTTACATTTAAAAAATTTTTTTAAATTAATCTAATAGATGTATAAATGATACCTTTTTCTTTTACATTTAATACCAATGAAGTTACGTACTGTTTATGGAT
>VMDO01001273.1:181924-219360 GCA_007922755.1 Pedetes capensis
TTTTTTTTTTTTTTTTTTTTTTTTTTTTTTTTTTTTTTTTTTTTTTTTTTTTTTTTTTTTTTTTTTTTTTTTTTTTTTTTTTTTTTTTTTTTTTTTTTTTTTTTTTTTTTTTTTTTTTTTTTTTTTAAAGCATACTGTCATTTGATCTTTGCATTTGTTACAAATATTTTCTACAATTTGTCTTTTTTTTGTGTGTGTGTGGTACCAGGGACTGAACCCAGGGCCTCGCGCCTGCATGCATTGCAAGTGCTGGACCACTGAGCTGCGCCCCCAGTCCTTTTTTTTTTTTTTTTAAGTTTTTGAGACAGGGTCTCACTAAATTACGCAGACTACCTCTGGTCTCAAACTTGCGATCCTCCTGCCTCCGCCTCCCCAGCCGCTGGGATTACAGGCGTGTGCCACCGTGCCCGGCCAATTTGTCATTTATTTTCATGTTATTTTGACATGCAGAAGTTTTATATCTTTTCAAATCTATAATCTCATCATTTGTGGTTTTGACTACATTATGTTTGGAAAGGTCTTTCCTACCCTTAATATTATTTTTAGAAAGTTCCCTATTTTTCCATTTAATGTTTTTATCGTTTCATTTTTACATTAAATCTTTGGTATATTAGAAAATAATTTTGAGCTGGGCTCAGTGACATAACTGTAACGCCAGGGACTTGGGAGATGGAGGCAGAAGAATTGCAAGTTTGAGGCCAGAGACAGCCTGTATAACTTAGCAAGACCCTGTCTCAAGATAAAAAATAAAGTGGGCTGGGAGTGCATCCCAGTGGTTGAACACTTGGAAAATATGTGTGAGGCCTTGGGGTCAACCCCTTGTTGTTGTTATTGTTGTTAGGTGCCGTTGAGTTGGTGCCTGACTCCTAGTGACCCTTTATAAAACAGGCGAATCACTATTCTCTACTATTCATAAGGTTTTCAATGGCTGATTGTTTTTTGGGAGTGGGTTGCCAGGTCCATCTCCCAAGCCTCCAGCACCTGGGGTTCCCAGGTGGTCTCCCATCCAAGTACTAACCAGGCCCAACCCTCCTTAGTTTCAGAGATACGATGGGATTGGATGCCAAAGTAGTACGGCTGCAGGTTGAGTTCAACCTCTAAGTACCACAAAAAAAAAAAAAAAAAATATTGGGACATGTATGAGTATCAAGATAATTACAGTGCTTTGGGATGATGGTTGGTTATATTACTGTCTCTTAAACAGTTATTGATAAATAAACTTATAAAATAATGACAGGGAGTAGTATGAGAACATATTAGAGCAATGAAATTTGGTGTTAAAATTGATGAGGTTTATTTGTATCTTTTTGTTCATGCTACATGGGGAGAAACATTTCCACCTGGCCCATGTTCTGTTTATTTGCACACAACTGAGAATTAGATCAGGGAAGAATATTCTGAGCTGTAGACTGCAGCAGAGAACAACTGCATGTAATTAAAGCAAAAATTAGTAATTTTATTCTTTTCCTTCCCCAGAAACAATACTTAGACATTAGGAGCCAGAAGTGAACATTTTCCTTACCACAGGGCTTTTTTAATCTGAATGACTGTTTTGTAAATGTCCTTTTATGTTTTATTTTCAGCTCTGCTACATAAAATCCTAGTTGAGAATCCATCAGTAAGGATCACTATTCCAGACATCAAAAAAGATAGATGGTACAACAAACTGCTTAAGAAAGGTAATATTTTTAAAACGCAAAGATTTGTTTCTGTAAAAGAAAAGGTACTTGCAAAGTCATTACCACAAGTCAGCAGCACAATATAGCTGTTGGTCTCTATCCTCATGGACATTATAATGTCTGGCAGAAAAAACAAATATAAAAAGTAACTTTGTTTATCAATAATTACACAAAGGAAAGCTAGTATATCCTGTCTAAATGTTTAACCACGTCTTAAGGGACAGGGAAGACTTTTCTTCCTAACGAAATGTGAAATTTAAGATTTGAAGATTAAAGAGGAGCTAGCCAGGGGTTAGCTCAGTTGCTTGAGTGCTGCTCTGCATTCTCTGAGGCTCTGGATTTGATCCTCAGCACTGTAAAAAATGGGAGAAGGATGTGGCTGCCCCCTCCTGAAATAATCTGCCATCGAAAACCCTATGAATAGCAGAGAAGCACTGACATAGTACCAGGCCTGGCACGGTGTTGGGGAGTGTTTTTTTCCTGTTCCCAGGTGGTCTCCCATCTAAGTACTAACTAGGCCCGACCCTGCTTAGCTTCTGAGGTTTGACAGGGTCGCATGCCACAGTAGTGTGGCTGCAGGCTGGGTAACCTTAAGCATGTTTAAATGATTTTGGGGACAGATCCAGTAGAGAGAAAAGAGACTGACAGCCTTAAGAGAAAGGTAATATAAGTAATAGGGCATCAAAATTTCTGAGGAGATAAGAGGGTATGGGCTCCATAGCACAAGTAGAGGGATGAACATTTGATGGGAAGATGCAAAGTAGGAGAAGGTAGATAGTAATGCAAGGATATTTGCAGATTTACTAGTGACGTGTTGAGGTAGTTTTAGCCTAATGCTTTTATTTTCTCTGAAATGGGAGACAGTAACATGCTAAGTAATAAAGGGATGGAGAGTAGTCTTGGGCACTTAAGAAGAGTGTGAAGTTTTAGAATAATCCTTCTGGAGAAAGTGGAGACAAGATTGACTAGCAGTGTTGATGATCTGTCTGAAGATTGTAACCATGAGTTTGTAATGGCATCATTTTCTGTATAATGATTATTCTTGGTGAAGCTTCTTCAAGGGAATAGTGTTGGATAGAGCATATTCATAATATGTATTCCCATGATCACAGTAAATGGATTTAGATGTGGTTTTACTTATTCAAGTTGCCATTTGGGTTAATTTAATAATATCTGCATAGAAGATTTGTGTTTATTTTCTTTTTTAGGGGCAAAGAGGCCCCGAGTCACTTCAGGTGGTGTATCAGAGTCTCCTGGAGGGTTCTCTAAGCATATCCACTCCAATTTGGACTTCTCACCAGTAAACAGTGCTTCTAGGTAAGAATAATAAAGATTAAGTAGTTATTGAGTGTAGTAGTATTCCTCATGAAAAATAATTCATATGTAAATATATATTTCTTAACAACAAACGTAATTTTGTCAGTGTGAGAATGATTGTATGGGTATAAGAAAGTCCTGATGAGTTTTATTTAAAGATATATTTTCAGCTAGGCTCAATGTCATGTGCCTATAGTCCCACGTACTTGGGAAGCCATGGAAGGAGGATTGTGCATTCAAGGCCAGCCTGGGCAACATGATGCAACCCTGTCTCAAGAAACAAAAATGACAAGCTGAGCACTATGGCACATGTTTGTCATCTCAGCAACTCAGGAAGCAGAGGCAGTAGAATCACAAGTTAGAGGCCAGAGGCAGCCTGTGTAACTTAGTGAGACCCTATCTGAAGATAAAAAAATTTAAAAAGAGGCTGGGAGTACAGTGCGGTGGTAGAGCACTTGCAAAGTATGCCAGGCCCTGGGTTCAATCCTAAGTACCACAATTAACAAACACTTACAAAAAAGCAGGAGGATCATGAATTCGATAGCCTGCGTACCTTAGTGAGACCCTGACTTAGAAATAAAATAAAACATGGGCTTGGCGTACAGCCTCGTGGTAGAGCACATACAAAGTATGTGCGAGAACCTGGGTTCAGCCCCTAAGTACTGCAATAAATAAATAAATAAATAACAATAATAATAAAAGAATTAAAGGCATATTTTCTCTTTGTCTTAATATCTCAGTGAAGAAAATGTGAAGTACTCCAGTTCGCAACCAGAACCACGGACAGGTCTTTCTTTGTGGGACACCAGTCCCTCATACATCGATAAACTGGTACAAGGGATCAGTTTTTCACAACCCACATGTCCTGATCATATGCTTCTGAATAGTCAGTTACTTGGCACCCCAGGATCTTCACAGGTAAGGGAATTTTGTTTTTCAAATAAATAATGGTTGCCCTTTATTTTCTATTGTTTCACAGTCTTTTTAATATAGAAATCCTAGGTATATAATATTAATATTTTTAATTTATACATATTTCTTTGGGCAAGGAATAAAGAATTGGAGGAAGCCTTTATGGAAAAAAGTCGTAAATCACAGAAAAGAATTTTCAGACTAAGTAGCTATGATAGGATTACTTTTGGTCATAGTGGATTTATTCAGCTTTCCTGTTTGACATATAGAACCCCTGGCAGCGCTTGGTCAAAAGAATGACACGATTCTTCACCAAATTGGATGCAGACAAATCTTATCAATGCCTGAAAGAGACATGTGAGAAGTTGGGCTATCAATGGAAGAAGAGTTGTATGAATCAGGTATGTTTCACTGATCTTCATGATATCTTTTCCTGCAGTAAACTAAATATTTGAGTAAAAATTATCAGTGCGTATATTTTAAAATACAAAGTAATTAGACTAATTGGAAAAGAAACAATTGAAATTGAAGGAATCTAAATAAGATTTTAAGTCTTCTTTTTTCTAAAACCTTTCTAAGGTGAATATTTTTATGTTAAGCGACTAGAACCATTATTTTCTTAAAAACTGTGTATAGTTAAATTATAGACAGTAACAGTGACTTCTCCCTATGAACAAAGATTACACGAGCAGTCCCATACTTCTTCCTGTATCCCCAATCCCAGTTAGCAATTTTGTTGTTTTTATTATTGTAGCATAGTTATAACATTGACATTTTAGTCTGTCTTTAGGGTTTTAAAATTTCCAATGTCATGAAAAACAAATAGAGGGGATTTTTCTGTATTAAAGGAAGCTGAACAGACCTGATAACTAAATGCAGTACACCATCTTTCACTAACTCACAGATTTTAAAACACCTATAAAGGATGTGGTTAGAACAATAGGAGAAATTAGAATATGGGCTGTATAGTAGTTTTGTATCATTGTCAAATGATGTGGTAAGAATATTGTGGTTTTGGGAGAATGTTTTCTATGTTGGAGAAACACTGAAGTGATGTCTGTAATTTAGTTAAAAAACTTAAAAAGGGGCAAACAACTATACAAAGACAAGTAAATACACACGTATCTAGGTAGATAAGGCAAATGAAGGGCATAGAGTTACTGCACAGATATTTTTGTAATTTGGTCTGGGCATAGCTTAGCAGCTCTTCTGTCAGTCTTTGCTTGAGCCCATTCATAGCTGTAGTCATTTGATAGCTTTACTGTGGCCAACAGTCAAAGACGTCCTTGCGTTCACGTTTGAGGTCTTGGTGCTAGCTGTTGACTAGGTCTTTCTTTTCACTTTACTCTTCTAGCCTAAGCTACATTACAGACCATAGGAACATTTTAAAAAGACTGAATGTGGAAGTTGCAAGGCCTCTTTAGGCCTTCACCATCTTCTGATTGCTGCCCTAGCTTTTCAGCCAGAAATCTAACCTTTTTCTTTCTTATATTATAATAATTCTGTTTTCCCTCTCACCTTTATTTTAGGGTTTTTTTTTATTTTTTTATTTTTTTATTTTTGTGATACTTGGGATTGAACCCAAGGCCTTGTGCATGCTAGGCAAGCACTCTACCACTGAACTACAACTCCAGTCCTAATTATATTTTTATTCTTTGATTGTTTTTCTTTCAGTTACTTGGTAAAATAATACTAAATTTCTGTTTTTGCTGAGAGTTCACATAGACTGAGTTACTATTTATAGATTGGTTTGAGTTAGACACACATATTGAGATGAGTGAGGTTTTTCAGCATACTTGATATACTGCTATTATGGAAGTATCCTACTATTTTTTATACCAGAAAATACAGTTTTTGTTTAGAGTATTTTCTACTCATGCCTTGACCTTATTTTTATTGCCTTAGGTAACCGTATCAACAACTGATAGAAGAAACAATAAACTGATTTTCAAAGTGAATTTGGTAGAAATGGATGAGAAGATATTGGTTGACTTCCGGCTTTCTAAGGTATTTTTGATATATTTTATAGTACTCTTTCTGTGGAAATATTTATATGAATTTTTAAAAAGTGGTATTATATTTGTATACAGCAGTACCTCCATCCACACTTTTCACTTTCTGCAGTTTCATCTACCTGAAGTCAGCTGTAGTCCAAAAATATTAAACATAAAGTTGTAGAAATAAACAACTCATAAATTTTAAATTAAGCACAATTCAGAGTGGCATGATGAAATCCTGCACTGCTCTACTCCATCCCACCCAGAATGTGAATCATTCTTTGTCCTGCATGAAAATCTTATACATAGGTTTTTGTTCATGGTGTATGCACTATTTGTCTGTTACTCAGTAGCTATGTTTGTATTCAGGTTGACTGTCACAGTGTTGCAGTGCTTTTATGTTCAAGTTACACTTAGTGGCCCAAAGTCCAAGGGTGATGATGCTGGTGTTTTATTACAGTATATTGTTATAGTGGTTTTATTATTAGTTACGGTTGTTAACCTCTTAGTATGCCTAATTTATAAATAAAACTTAATCACAGATATGTATATAGGAATGCACATGATGTACAGAGTTTGATACTATCTGTGGTTTCAGGTCAGAATTTTTGACCACATCCCCTATGGATAAAGGGTGATTCTTACTCAGTATTTGCAAATATGTGGTGACTTTGCCTTTTTCATTTAATATTATGAAATTTTTTTCTTATCATTATCTATTCTCCCAAAACATGTTTTTTTCAACTGACATTTTCTTTGTTATAAAAAAAAGTTTTTTTGTAGAAAATACAGATAAGAGCTGGGTGCGGTGGCACACGCCTGTAATCCCAGTGGCTCGGGAGGTGGAGGCAGGAGGATTGCAATTTCGAGACCAGAGGCAGTCTGTGTAACTTAGAGAGACCCTGCCTCAAAAAGTAAAAAAATGGGTTAGGGGGTGCAGCTCAGTGGCCCAGCACTTGCAGAGCATGCAAGTGCGAGGCCCTGGGTTCAACCCCCAGGACCGCAAAAAAGAAAGAAAATACAGATAAGTAAAAAGTAAGAGAATAAAAATAATCCTATATTATGCTTACTTGCAGTAGTCACCCATATTTGGAATATCCTAATAATTTTCTTAATTAGTTCATATACTGTATCTTTTTAATAAAAATTATGGTTTATAGAAATATTTGCACATTATAATTTAGTGAACCTTTACTTGTTATAGTAATTCTGTGATTAATATTCTTATACATAAATTTTTGTGCACATTTTTTATTAATTCCAGTTTTAAAGTCCTTGATGTATGAGACCAGAATAGCATTTTCTCTATTTCCTGAGAGCTTATATGTGGCTCTAAAGAAGGTTGATGGGGTATTCACATTTTTTATATTGGAGATTTTCTGTAGTACTCTTTTGTAGATGGTTGACATAGAATTAAATTATAAATTATCCTACTGTAATGAAATCCTTCTTACAACTAAATCCGGTGGATTCGTTGCCATAGTGTTACAACAAGACTGCAATGTAGTTTTATAACTTATTTTTAGCCCACAAACCCCTGCTGCCTATGGAAAACAATGGTTTATGTCCACAGAAACTACCCCTTGAAACAGGGGTAGCCATTTTTTCTGCTCTCCAGAGCTCAGTGTGATGTGAACACTGAGGAACATAAAATGAAGTCAAAATTATTTATGTAGCCACTTCTTCTACTAGAATATTTGGTCTTTATAAGAGGACCTGAAGCTAGATGTGGTAGCCCATAATTATAATTTTAGCTCTTAGGAGTCTGAGGCAGGAGTGTTGTGAGCTCAAGGCCAGCCTGGGGTGCATGGTGTACCTGAAGTATATTGTAGCTAGACATAGCTAAGGATGTTTGTTTCTACTTATCAGTCACAAAGAATATGATTTTATGGCATAATCTTTTTTTTTGGATATTATTTCTGTATATTATTTCTAATATAGGGTGATGGATTGGAATTCAAGAGACACTTCCTGAAGATTAAAGGGAAGCTGAGTGATGTTGTGAGCAGCCAGAAGGTTTGGCTTCCGGCCACATGATTGATCCATTAGCTCTGGGGATTCCGGGTGAATGTAGTGCTGCTACGTTGATGTTATTCTTCCTAGAGAAGATTATCCTACTCTGAAAACTGCAAACAATAGTTCCTGAAGAGTTCTCTTCCCCTTTATCCAAACATCTTCTAATTCTTCGTATGTTTTACATACATATATCACCTCTCTCTTAATTGTAAGTAATACTTTGGAGAAGAGATAAATCAAGTTCGTTAGATATTTCTTCAGCTGTGTTTAGTGTATGAATTTGAAACTTACCTGGTGGAAACCAAGTTTTGGGATACCTGGTTTACCAGCTTTTATACCAGCATAACATCTCATTTTCATCAGAATATTTGTGTTCCCTCCAAAAAGCACATATTTTCTCCCTGTTAATTTAATTATAGGGGTTAATTAGCGAAGACTCAATTCTTGTGACTTTTAGACAGTAAATTTATCAGTCCATGAGGTGAGGCCAGTTGCAAAAACATGTATCCCCAAGATTTATACTATATTTCCATTTTCGTATATGTACTGGAAAAGTGAGCACTGTACTTATATTTTCAAAAGCGTCTGACCAGTTATGTAAAACTGTTTTCAAGTTATAACGATTAAAATTGCAAGTAGGTATTTTTTCTGGTATAGCTAGTAAAATATAAAATACCGGTTGGTCTTTCAAGAAGTTGAGCATAAACTCTAGTGCTTAACTAACTTTAAGAATTACTGTTGCACATCTTAAATATTTTTCAATATTATTTTCTATCTTCACAGCTATATTTTAATTATTACAGAAATAAATTCTATTTTGAAAATGAATACGTAACTCTGTGAACTTATTGGTGACCAAGCTTCTAAGTGATAAGGACTAAAAGGGGGAGGAAGGAGTAAGGAATCCACCACAGAAATACGTCTGTTTCCTCATTCCCTTACTTAGTAGACTTACTAAAACTTTTCCTGATAAAATTTATATTAAATTTTGGATATATATGGTTGAGGTCCTGTATTCCCTTTTCTAGATAAATTATAAAATTAATCTGTTAGTCTCAAGCCAAGAAAATGTTAAGTTTTATGGGTAGAGTTTATCAGGTATTAGTGTACTCCAGTATGCCTAGAAGAGGAATAAATTTGAATCTACTTTATTTGAACCTTCTTAGAACAACAATAGGGGACTCCAAAGAATTGTGCAAATAAATTCTCAAGTATGGGAAAAAAATGTGTTCTTGAGAATTTTCTTTTAGCCATAATCATCTGTCAAAACAAAATTATTGTACTTTGGCAGTTTGACCTCAGCCTTTTTTTTTTCCCCCAGAGTTTCTCTGTATAGGTCAGGGTGCTCTGGAACTTACTTTGTAGACCAGGCTGGCTTCGAACTTGCATCAATCTTCCTGCCTCAGCCTCCTGGAGTTATAGGCGTATACCACCATGGCTGGCTGAGCTCCAGCCTTTTCTGTAGTACTTGGGAGGCTGAACCCAGGGTCTTGCACACTGTTTGCAAGTGCTCTACCACTGAGTTGTACCCCATCCCTCTTTTTATTCTTTTATCTTGAGACAAGATCTCATTAAGTTATGTAGACTGCCTCTGGCCTCAAACTTGCAATCCTCCTGCCTGTGCCTCCTGAGTTGTTGGGATTATAGGCTTGTGCCACCATGCCTGGCTGAGCTCTAGCCTTTTATCGTCACAGCCTACTTACCATTTCTGCTTGAATGTCTAAAAGGCATATTATGATCAAAAACAGCTTTTGGTTCCTGTCCACCAACCTGTTCCTTCTTGGATTCCCCCCATTTCTGTAAATATTACTTGTAACTCTCCAGTTCCTTAAGCAAATACCCTAGAAATTATCCTTACCACTTTGCATATTCTTCATTCAATTCTGTAGATCCTGGTCAATTCAGCAGATACATTCAAGATACATTCCGCTTCACACCTCAGTACCATCTAGTTGAAGTCAGTCAACTCTCTTATATTATTTTCTCCTCTGTCCTCTGTGTTTACAGCACTCCCGACAGTTGTTCCTCAAACGTGGCAAGGCCCATTTCCTTTTCAGGCCCTTGATGCTATGCTCCCCGTGTGTAGAACCCTTCTAGTAGTTTGCATGGCTGGCTGACTGTGCAGCTTATTTTCCCAAAAAGTAGTCAGCATGACCCTTCTGAGAATCAACATTCCTGCCCTACTCTCAATTCTGATGGCTTTTCATCACACAGATTCAGAATTCTGTCTGGGCTGTATAGCTTTGAGTGTTATCCTCTGGCTACATGTGTTTCATTTACCATTCTCCTTATTCATTCATTCTGCTCTAGCTAGGTTGGCTTGGCTATTCTCACGAGGTAAGCATCTTCGCTCCTCTAAGTCTTTTTAATAGGCTGTTCCCTCTACTTGGAGTACTTTGAAATTTTTGTGTAGCCGATGCTTCATTTTAGGTCTCTGCTTAAATGCAATTTACTCTTCAAAGTCTTTCCCTAACTTATCTAAAATAATATCTTTCCTGTCATGCTCTTTATTTTTATCATAATACTTATTGTCTTTCTTCAATGATAGGGATTGAACCTAAGGCTTCTACATGCTAGGCAAATGTTCAACCACTGAGCCATATCCCCGGCCCTGACATAAGATGTTTTTGTTTATTAGATGTTTGTTTCTCCTGTTGGGATATGTAATATATAAACTCCTGGAGGTGAGAGACCTGTATCCTGTCCAGTTGTGTATCCCCAGCATATAGAATAGTGCCTGATACATGTTGTTGTTAGGTGCTGTTGAGTCAGTGTCCAATTCATTGCAGCCCTATGTACAACATATGAAACACTTGCCAGTGCTTCTCTACTATTCACAGGTTTTCAATTGTTTTTTGGGAGTTGGCTGCTGGGTCCTTCTCCCAAGCCTACAGCACCTGGCGTTCCCAGGCGGTCTCCCATCCAAGTCTTAACCAGTCCCATCCTGTTTGGCTTCTGAGATCTGATGGAATTGGACACCACAGTGGTACGGCTGCAGGCTGATACATTACATAGCATGCAGTAAATACTTGTTCAACAGGGAAATCAACACTCTGTGAGCTGGTCTAGTCTACCCTAAGATATTTCTAGAAGCTGTCCACTTCTTTCCATTTCCATTGCTGCCACCCTAGCTCAAGTTTCTGCACCTTCTCCATGGTTTTCTGTACTCTAGTCATTGTTCAGCCCCTTCCCACTCAATCAATATTTCTATATAACCTCTAAATGACGTTTTGTAAATATAAATTGACAATAGTGCAAGGCATGGCACAGTGTCAGAGAGTGTTTTGTTCTGTTGTTCATAGGGTCGCTATGAGCCGGACCCAACTCGATGGCACGTAACAACAGCTCTTTCAGTATGTTTAAGACCTTTGTTTTAAAGAATTGTACAGTACATCCAGCTTGTGTTTTCTTAGGGGTTGTTTTTGCCACTGTCTTCTTCCCTTTGCATGCACTATGTTTTCTTCTTTCTTTGTATGCCTTGAGATGTTTTTATGGAAAAACTGACATTTGTAAAACCAGTCACCTCTCCTAAACTGGCTTTGTGCTGAAGAAGACAAATAGCAGGGCATATTTTGAGCCTGAGGTCAGGCTGGTTATAAAGTTTTTTCTGATCTCTTCTTGGCATTCATCTTGTTTGGGCCTTTGTGTTTCTTTTTTCTATTCTCCTGTATATATATAGCTTCTTTAAATGTCTATTTCTTAGAGTGTTAGACTAACTTCTTGGGGTTTAGATATTCTGCTCTATTCTTGTACCCATAACCTCATGTCCTGAGTGTCTGCTGGTTTGTTGTCCCTTTGCAGCTTTGAAGAACAATGCTCATTGTTTCCCCTGGTTTTCTTAAACTTGAGATCTGATATATTATGTGTTTCCCTGAGTGGTGAGCACTGGGTTAAGTGAACAGACCAGTCCCTCAGGAGCCTCCTTAATAGGTGGTGGTGTTGTTAGGTGCCATCAGGTCGAGTCCGACTCATAGCAACCCTTACAGGGTTTTTAATGGTTGAGTTATGCAGACTGTGTCTGGTCTCAAACTTGTGATCCTCCTGCCTCTGCCTCCCCAGCTGCTGGGATTACAGGCATGCACCCCCACACCCATCTGTCCCCTGCCCTTAAATTTTAATAATACATTTGAAGTCTTATTTTCCTCTCAACACTTACATTGTTGTTGTTAGGTGCCTTCAAGTTGGGTCCAACTCAGCGACCCTATGTACAACAGAACAAAACACTCCCAAACACTGTGCCACCCCTGGCACTATTTTAGTGCTTCTTTGGTATTCACAGGATTTTCAGTGGCAGATTGTTTTGAGATTGTTTCAAGAGTGGTTTGCCAGGTCCTTTTCACATTTTTGTAGTGCTGGAGATTGAACCCAGGCCCTCAGAGAGTGTAGAGCAGCACTCTTCCAACTGAGCTGAACCCCAGGCTGGGGGCTCAACACCTATAGGTAACAAGTATTTATCTCCTCCCCCTCAAAAAGAACACAGTTTTGTTGACAATATTGATAGGCTTTCATTTCTCCCCCTTCTCTTAAACCATACCTTAAGTTGAGCATTCATTTGGGATTTTAGTTTCAGGTTTGTGGCCTTTGATACCATTTTATCTAGAGATAGTATTATACGTACAAAATAATTTTCATTCAGAAATTTGAAAATAAGTTCTATTTTCTTCTATCCTACAATTATTAATGAAGAGTTTTACCAATATTTTAAGGGGAAGGGTCATTATATATATCTTCATACACATATATGTACATATATATAAAGATTTTTAATTCTACACACATATTTTTAATTCTTTGTATAGTAAAATTTAGTTTGGTTCTAAGAGTTCTTAGGCGTGAGACCCAAAACACTAGTATTAAAAGGGAAAAAATGATAAAAGTGGATTTTACCAAAATTAAAGGCTTTGGCTTTGCAAAATACAGGAAGGCCAACTGGTCTCTGGAGCATTTAAACCGAGGTATGAGGTGATGGCTGAAAGGAGATGGGCTTGTATCGGAGGAGAGGAATGATTTTGGTCTTGCAAAAAGCATTCTGGCAAATATTTAGTATGAGGAAGGGACTCAGGTTGAGGTTAAACATGTTTGGTTTTAGAATCCAACCCTGGTTCTCAGTAGCTCCGTAACCTTGATCAATTCAGAACACATGGAGTTTGACTAAGTAAAACATCTCTGTGTCACATTTCCTTTTTTATAAAATAAGGATGGTGCTATCTTTTTTGTCTACCCCTCTGGGTTCTTTTCCTGAGGATCAGAGGAAACCATGGAAACACCTATTTAGTATTCCTGCCCCTCTATGCTGAGTATATGATCCAGTAACATTGTGTGTAAAAAATGATTTAAGCATAATTAACTAACTGCTACCTATTTATATAGCAAATAAAAAGGAACCATTTTATTCTCATGTTAATCGTGGACTATTGGGAACTAAAAACTCTCAAGAACCAAAGAGGGGTTGATTTCTTTATACTAAAATAAGTGGAAGGGGGTAAGGGAAAGTAAGAATGGAAAGATAAAGGTAGGCAGAGAAAAGTACTTAGAATATTGTTTTGAACCCCATAAAATCTATTGTGCATTTCTCATAATTGTTTTTCCCCTGAGAGACCCCCCTCACTTTAATGCCTTTGGAATGGTTACAGAAAGCATCCATTTTAGCGGGGGTGGAAGGAAGCTCAGACTGACCCTACAACTGGACTAATGGGAAAAGGAGTCTCTCTGGAGCCTATGTTCTTAAACTATGAGGAATTTATTGAAAAAAGGAAATATGAAATATTGAGAGAGTAAGGGGACCAGGGAAGACAGAACGGACAAGAATGGGTAGTAATGCATGAACAATAGAGGAAAGACAAGATACTTGAGCATTCTGCCTGATACTTAGGCAGGGGCAGGTATGATTGGTTGTTGCACATGGATGTAAATTGAGACAAATAGTGTGAACTGGGGCTTTTTGTTGCCTGAGTCAGAGCGAGAAGCAGGGGCAAAGGCTTCTAGATCTTATTGCAGAAAGACTGATTTCGGCAGCATATAATTTGCATCCTTGTTCCGTGGGAGAAGAGGTTCATAGATGGGCACATGTTCTCACACCCCTGAACCATGAATTGCAGTTTTCCACCTGAAAGGAGCAGAGATAGACTGGAGTTAACAAGAAAGGTTTCTCCTCCCACCCAAGCTTTTATCCATGGTCCCCAAAGTCCCCATGCAGGGATGGCCAAGACTTCTGTGTATGTATTCTTCCTCCCCTCCCCTCTGTCTGTCTCCTCTGGGATCTCACCTCCTCAGCTGCCCACTCCTCTCATATAACTTCAATCTCTTCCTCTCTACTGGCTCCCTACTTGGCTCACAAATATGGTCAAGTTCCCCCAAACTCAAAATACTTTCTCTTGACTGTGCTATTCTCCTACCACTATCCTTTCCCCACAGACCTGTCCAGAGAGCTGGCTGTCCTCACTGCGACTTCTTCCTGTTCACACTGGGCCCCAGGCACTGTGAATCATGAACCCCCTAGGCTAAAAGTTTCCTCTCAAAGGGCACTCCAGTTGTACTCTTCAAATCCCACAGCCTCTCTCAGGATACTTCCTTGACCTCACTGCATGCACCTGATGCTATTGACTACACACTCTTTCTTGACACACTCTTCTCACAGGGCCTTCCCTACTCTTATCTACTCTTCTGGATCCAATTATCTCGGCTCTTCCAAGTTGAATTCTCTCATTTTCATCTGATGGTCATATTCACACAGATATGCTAAAGATGTCTAAAATTTATTCTGCCCCAGATGAAACTCATTATATATTTTCTGAACCACCCCTTCAACTTGTGTCATCTAATTTCACACTTTGCCTTACCCATTCAATTGGCTGTGAAGGTCTATCAGTCCTGTTCTTGTATATTGTTTCTATCATTTCATTTCCACTCATCAAACATTTAAGGGAGTCCTAGTCTTTGTAGGAAACTGTGCTAGATGCTGGATAACACTAAGATTAATAACATCAAGGTCTTTGATGATAAGAGCTTAGAGAGAGCTACTTCACTTTCCTAAATTTCAGTTGCTTTCTGTTAACAGAAAAAAAAAAAAAAATCCAGCCAGGTGCTATGGTGCATGCCTGTAATCTCAGCTACTTGGGAGGCTGAGGCAGGAGGATCATGAGTTTGAGGCCCAAGGCAGCATGCACAACTTAGAACCCGTCTCAAAAAGTGAAATAAGGGGCTGGGGGTGCAGCTTAGTGGTAGAGCACTTGACTAGCATGTGCAAGGCCATGGGTTCAATCCCCCAGGACTGCTAAATAAATACATTAAAAATTTTAAAATCCTACTTTGTGAGGATTAAATGAGAACGTTTATCTTAAAGTGTATCTCATAGGTCTGATATATAGGGGGAGGAGAATAAAGGAGAACTATTATTAGTATTAACCATATCAAGTCACTCTTTTACTCAAAATTCCTAAATTCACATTCCTTAAACTGACATTGAAGGTCTTGTATGACCTGACTTCAGCCAACCAACATTTCCAAATTTATTTTCTTCTACTCTTCTACTTGCCATGCTAAAAAACACTGCTGTTTTTCCTGGTTACATCCTACACTGTTTTGAGTTTTGCTTCCATAATTTCCTTTGTCTGGCATATTCTTCATCAACCACTGCTGGATGACTGTATCAGTTGTTGTTAGGTGCCTTGAGTCAGTCTCTGACTCATAGCAACCCTACGTACAACAGGCAAAACACTTGTGCTTCTCTGCTGTTTATAGGGTTTTCAGTGGCTGATTGTGTTTTGGGAGTGGGTTGCTGGGTCCTCCTCCCAAGCCTACAGCACCTGGTCTCCCATCCAAGTACTAACCAGGCCCAACCCTGCTTAGCTTCTCAGATCTGACAGGATCTGATGCCACAGTGGTATGGTTACAGATGACTATATCAGTCGTTCTCATAAATCTTGGCTGCATGTTGGAGACACTGAGGAGCTTTAGAAAATATTGATATCTGGATTCCATCCCCAGAGAGTCTGGCTTAACTGGTGCAGCCTGAGCATTAGAATTTTTAGAAGCTGTTCAGGTGTTTCTAATGTGCAGCCAAGACAGAGAACTGCGGGCCCACATCTTGAATACTCCCTTAAATCCTTTTCTGAGTGCCACTTCCTCCTCAGCCTTCTCTGCACCTCTAATCTTTCCTTCCCCTGTGAGCTCCCAGCACAGTGTGTGCTCGTTTATTTTGAGGCAGGATCTTGCTCTGGAGCCCAGGCTGGCTGTGTAGCACGAGCTGATCCTCCTGCCTCAGCTTCCCCATTTGCTAGGATTTCCCAGTGCTGGGATTACAGGCATGAACCACCACACCCAGCTGTGCCTTTCTGTGACACCATTCTTCTCCACTGTGTCATTTCTTATTTCTTACATTAGACCATAATCTATTTGTGCACAGTCTATATTTGGTTAATTTTTGTGTGAGGCTCACGGTGTGTGTCATTAATGTCTACTGAATGATAGTGGATGAATGCACATACATAGAAATGTGGGGAAAATGGCATTTCTGGTGTGAGAGCAGACAAGCCATAGAGAATCAGGCAGTATGATTCATGGGATGGAAGTAACCAAGAACTCTTATTTGGAGGATGGTAAGTGAGTATAACGGTAGAGATGGGGGAATATACTTAGGTCTTGCAACCTGTGAACTTAGATTTTATAGTTAATTGTTTATTAACTTATTCATTCAAAATTTACTAAATGCTTTCATATGGTGGACATTGTACCACATCCCAGGAATATATAACCATGAACAAAATAAACAGTCCTGAGTCTATAGTCAATGTCTCAGTAACTTAAGGAGCAACTGGCATACTGCTTTAATAGGAAGAGACAGCCAATCTCCTTGCCCTCTTAGAAGTCTGAGGCCTTCTGGAAAGGGCCTCTGCCTCTCCGTTAGTACCTGAGATTCTACTCTTCATACTTGAAAGAATGAGATTCTTTTGCATCTGCAAGTTCCTTGATCTCTTCCTTAGGCTACTGGCACCCCAACTGCCATGAGTACTTAAAAGGTAGTTGATGTGTTCCCTGGCAAAGATTGCCACAGGAAGTTTCTACGCACCTTCAAAGATCTTCTTTAACATGCACTGTTCGGTATTCTGAGTGGTACAGGTTCCTTCTCCACGAAGACATATTCCTTGGTCATTCATATAAGCACATGTATGGCAATTTAATGTTGTGCCTGAAACTTTAAGATAAGTGTGATGAAATTCCCTTAGGGACCAGGTTTGTTTTTGAGAATCACACATCTGGGGAGGGATGATGTGCAAAAAATAGGCTACAGACAAAACATTTGTTTTTTAGTTCTTTGTTGGGTCTGAGGGCCTGTGTCTGATAGGGCATATTCTCTCTTCTGTTCCAGAAGAAATACCTTCATTTTTATTGGGTCTGAGGGCCTGTGTCTGATAGGGCATATTCTCTCTTCTGTTCCAGAAGAAATACCTTCATTTTTATTTCTCCATGTATGACCTTCACCACTGCTGAATCCCAAATTTACTGTTATAGTACTGATTTTTTTGTGGAAATCGAACCCAGGGCTTTATATATGCCTGGCAAGAACTTTACCAGTGAGCTATACTCCAGCTTCTTTAATACTGACTTTTACTCTAGTGCATGTCCCCATTGGCTTCCTGGCTTTTTTTTTTTTTTCCCCCTTGCCTCCTGGACTTTTATAGGTAGATACTCTGCCCTCACGTCTCCATAGGAGTGAAGTGTTGTATGACTGACTACTTTTCCTGCTTACTGTCATACTCTCACACACCCATAAAGCACAAACACTTGGACTTAAATTTGACTGACAAATAAGCCATATTAGAATCCTCTAACATTGGAAACCCTATAAAGAATCTGCATTATTCTCCATTTTTCTTTTTCTAGTACTGGGAGATTGAACCCAGGGGCTTGCACATTCTAGGCTAGTGCTCTATCACTGAGCTGCACTTGCAGCCCTTTTTATATTTCTTGTTTTGAGACAGGGTCTCACTAAGTTGTGTGGGCTGCTGCCTTTGAACTCGCCATCCTCCCACCCTAGCCTCCTGAGTTGCTGGGATTATAGGCGTGCACCAATCCATTTTCAAATAGATGTCATCAAAGGTCACTGACTGCATTCTCTGAAATGCTTCCCATATTAGCTCTTTTACTATCTCTAGTGCTAATTCCTTATCAGGAGGGGAAAGGGGTATGAACTTTAGACAGACCTGAATTAGATGCCAAGGTTTGCCACTTTCTAGCCATGGAACATTAGGGGCATTACTTTTGCCTCACTTCTGTCATCTGAAAGCTTATGCCATGGGGTGAAATATGGATTATTTACACCTGATAGTCAGTCTAGGCATCAAATTTTGAGTCTTTATTTCCCTTCCTCGAACATCTTCTTTTAAGTAAGAGCCACAGAATTGCAGTTGTCCTGGGAACTTAATATTGGATCTGACTGAAAAAAGTACACGCTTTACATGTCGTGTTAGCCCTCAGGACTCTGCACTTCCATGAGTCCCTTTCAGGGGAGCTGTGGGCATTCATATTCATAATCTCTTGCAGAGGGTAGAGCTGGGAAGGGCTGATGGCATTTTGTATTTGTGTTATTTTTCCTAAAAGAGGGTTCTCCAAAGTATGTAGCCTTTAAGGCCTCATAAAACCTGGACATCTACTGTCAAGAGATCTGAAGAGTCTTTGAAAGAGCTGTGTATAAAGTGTTAATGATTCTTTCTTCTGTACACCTTTCCTAAAATTGGGTTTTCCTGATGTGTTCCCCACTTCCCACTTGAAGTCAAAAACTGGTGCTCATCCAGTGTGGCTCACCTGCTGATGTGCTTGCAAATGGTGTACTTGAAGGCTGTTCGCCAGAAGGCTGTTCACTCGAAGCATGTTCACCTGAAGCCTGCTCTCCTGAAGGCTTTTCACCTGAAGCCTGCTCTCCCGAAGACCCCTCACTTGCAGAATGTTCACCTGAAGGCTGTTCACCTGAAGCATGTTCACCTGAAGCCCGTTCACCTGAAGCCTGTTCTCCTGAAGGCTGTTCACTTGAAGCATGTTCACCTGAAGCCTGTTCACCCGAAGCCTGTTCACCTGAAGCCTGTTCACCTGAAGGCTGCTCACCTGAAGGCTGCTCACTTGAAGCCTGTTCGCCTGAAGCCTGCTCACCTGAAGGCTGTTCACCTGAAGCATGTTCCCCGGAAGGCTGCTCACCTGAAGCATGTTCCCCGGAAGGCTGCTCCCCGGAAGGCTGTTCAGCTGCAGACTTTTCACCTGAGGACTGCTCACCTGAAGGCTGTTCGCCTGAAGGCTTTTCGCCTGAAGGCTGTTCTGTTGATGCGTGCTCACCTGTAGCATGCTCACCTGCATGTTCACTTGTGGTGTGTTCACTAGAAGCATGCTCACCTGCAGCATGCTCGCTGGAACTGTGCGCCCCCGAACTGTGCTCAGTCAGAGCGTTCTCACCTGAAGTCTCATAGAGAGCCTCCACATCTGAAGGGTTTTCCAGTGAAAAGTAGTCACCTGAAAGTTGCCGAACTGAAGCTTGATGATCCATAGAGCCAAAAAGCTCAATAGGCTGACCTGATGTTCCTGGGATGGAGAAGAAATAGAAGAGAGAGGATGAAGATGAGAGAGAGAGAGAGAGAGAGAGAAAATGGAGGGAGACTGCTTTCCTGTGGAGTGAGACCAATGAGGACTTTTGGGTTTCCTGAGGGTATAGGTCAGGTACTTGAGGGTAGTAGAGACACTGGGAGACGTCAACTAATTACTCCAAAAGACCAGGGAGGATAGACGTGTTTAGTGAAAAATGCAGAGACCATCTTTGGGACTGAAGGGAATTGTAGAATTGTAAGACACATAGTATTAAGAACTTCACAGGGGTATCCACTCACTCATGCACCAGAAGCACCTGAAGGAAATGAATGTACTCTCCTGCAATCAAGGTACCCTCACTCCTCACCAGAAGTCAGCCACTGGCCCTCCTTCCAGTTCCTCTCTGGGCAAAAGGCAAGAAGAATGAAGGTAGAAGAGAGAGAAAGCAAATACTTTCCAATAGCTGAGTAATTCCAGCCTAAATTGAAGGCCGACTATTTTGTTGTTGTTGTTTGTTTTGTTTTGTACTTTTGTTTTGGTACTGGAGATCCAACTTAGGGCCTCACATAAGGTAGACAGTTTTAACTTTTGGACTGGATAAATTTTAAATTAGAAGATGACAAGGACCTAATGAGCCCACAAAAATTATCAGAAGGGATTAATGAAGCTTTATTTGCTAAGGTCAAGTTCTTTCTCATGCTTCTTAATTCGTATGAGTTGGGAACTCAGATAGGAAAGTTGCTATAAATTATTGTTACAAAAACTTCCTGTCTTACATACCTCTGAGTTGAGATTCCTTACACCCACTTCATGGATATTCAGTAAGATAAATTGTGAAGTGCCTTGTCCATTACCTAGGTACTCAGTTAATTTTAGTTTTCTCTTCTCCCCACCTTACACTGGGGATTAAACCAAATTCTTAGATGGTCTCTTTCTTCTGGCCAACCTGTTCTACATTTAATCAATCTCAATAATGACTGCCAAATATTCCTTAGGTGTGACATTCATTTTAATTGAACAGAAGCACCAAACAGACCATTTGATTACTACTCATTGATTAGACTGACCAGCCTCGGGTTGGAAAAGTAGACTCCAACAGCTGAGGTATTAGTCCTGAGTGGCGCTTCAGGATCTTTAGTCTGAGGTAGCTATAAGCTCCCCAGGTACTCTAAGAATCCTTCAATAGATACATAATCACTTTCTAAAAGACTAGGATTAGAATATGCTGATACAACAGAGGTAAAAATTTGATAAGGCTTTTAATGAAATTGTTATGTAAGTATCTGCTTGACTGATTCTTTAATAATTAAAATTTTAGTAAGGAGATGTCCCTGATACAGAAAAGAGGTTTGAAAAGGCATTCTGACTTCTTAATCATGCTTAAAGTTTACAGTCTGTTGCTTCACTATGTGACTGGCACATACTTGTGGCTGTGTATCCACGTTTTGAGTCAGCTTTTTGAAAGTCTAACGAAGCGAAAAGCAAAATCTCTGAAAACATTGCAGAAAAACTGATATTTCACCAACAACTCAGAATTCATGACCCTTTTCTTGTAGGAGGCAAGAGGGAACAAAGCCATCCATAAATAGGGGATCCCAAGAGGGGAGATGCAGAAAAGTGGCTGGATGAACACAGCCATGAAGGAGGGGCTTATAAGATCTCTGACTCATATCCCCACTGTGTTCTGAGATGACTTCCTAGGCACATCCCCCAACCCCCATTTCCTTCTATCTTTCCTCGGCACATTAACTACACAAAGATCTCCTACACTGAATTGATGGGAACAAACCCTCAATGGACTAGTACTGAACCTCTAGGACTTCCCTTCTCACAGAACATTGAATACAGATGTTGAATGGTTCAAAGCAGGAATGGGAATATGCCAGGCCACGGGGCCTCTCTGACTTGTAGGGGAACATAACTAGGAGAAACGAAGTGGCTTAAGAGCTCAGATTCGGTCTTGTTTAGTTACTCTCGATTCTCAGGTTTGTTGGGTAACTAAGAGACTGGTCTTCCTTCTTCAAGGGCAGAGTCACCTTAAACGAGGCCCCCTGGTATCCACTCAGAGTCTAGATATCTAGACGGAAGACTCACCTCTGGCGGATCCAAGCAAATAAAGACTCAGTAAGATAAACTCATTCATCTCGAGTGAGGATAGGAGTGATCTCTAGTATGGGGAACCCAAGAGCAGCGAAGAAACTGTGAGCGGAAGCTCCCAATATTGAACCAGGGCCTTTGAGAATTCTAGAACTTGAGAAGCAACCCATGTTTCCTCACAATGGGTTATGTTTAGATAGGCTGGCTCTTGACAACCCACAGCACATGCCAGTGGTGAAGTCTAATTATTGTTTTCTATGTGTAGGACGGTATAATGGAGTTATTTGCTCTGTATTTTTAAAAAAACTGTTAGCACATACATTCCTTGTAGTAAAGTTTATAGGGCATTTCTGTTTTTAAATATTCCTAACAGTGAGGTATGATGGACTGGTTATGTTCTGCTTCACTCTCCAAATCAGCCTCTTTGGTCCTGATCTGTAGCCTGGAAGGCCAATCCCTGTTGACTTTATCACCTGAGCTCTGGTTGGATTTGGCTTCAGATTGTGTCTGGCCAGTGAACAGTGAAGACTGGAGGGCAGAGAGGGAGTAAGGCCAGGGTTGCAGCGTGGTGAGGAGGGGCAGAGTATGTATGTATTCTTCCTATTTCTTTCTTGCCACAGTTGCCACTGGCTGGGCCTTTACAGCGCAGAGCTCCTGTTGGGTGTTCTGTCTCCATGGCTCCAGCTTTTAGCGGGGTTATGGGAACATGTTTTTCTTTCCCTGCCCACTTTGGCCTAGGGGTAGTAAAGGTTTCTTCTGTTGCTAAAATTTGGGTGCCTCAACTTTCCTTTTTGCATTCCCCACTTAATTTCCTTAATCTTGCCCACTTTTGTGAGTAGTCTTTTTATATAGATCTATATCGTGGTTTTATAGGAAACAGATGACAAACTTAAATGAGTAACTGAGAAGAGTTTACCCAGAAAGGGGCAGAGTTGAAGGATCAGCAAGCTGTGTCTTGATCTGTAACTTCTCACCAGGATGTCACAAAACTGAGAAGATGGATGCAGTGGGAAGCCACCTAATATAAAGCTACAAAGCAGGCATGGGGTCAGGGTGGCAGGGAGCCTCTAGCCCCACCTCCAGCTACTTCCCTGCCCAGCTCTGTTGGACCACTTTGTTTCATGTGCCACTGAATACCGTATCTAGGATAGAGAGATGTATTTATCACTGTTACAATGATTTGTTTCACGTTTGTCTCCTTCATTGGACCCTAAGCCCCTTGAATGCAGGGACCCAGTTTGTCTTGATCACTGTTATGACCCTAGTACCTGGCAGCATGCTTGCCTCATAATAGGTACTTAATAAACATTTCCTGAAGGAAGGAATGAACGAATTGCCTTTTCTGGGCCTTTCTCTGCCTCATAGAGGAGAGTCTATAGAGCAGGCTATAGAGTTGGCTAGATTAAGGACCTCAGCTTAAGACCAGCTGAAGAAAGCAGGATCAACCTGGGTTCAACCCATTATTAAAGTAAACGGAGGCAGCTGGAACACAGATAATGAGGTAGGGAGAGCTGAGCTGAATGATCATTTAGGCTCAACATACTCCTTCTTGCTTCAGCTGGGGGTCAAGCCTAGGATTTCTGAGCCTCAAACTGGGCTTTTTTGGAGCAGAGAATGTTGTGAAAGAGCATATCAATAGCTCTTTTCCTCCATGGAGAGCGAGTTTGGAGACAGAGCTACTTCTGTTGATGGAAGCTGTGGAAATAAGTGGAAAGAAAGATGCCATTATTGATACCGCCAACCGGTTGTTTAAAACTTCACAGCACCTCTCTTTGCAGTTATTGGAACTTTCTGGGGCATCCCTTCCCCACCTCGCCCTTTCCTCTCTCTCTCTTGAGGCTGGCTTCAAAGACTGCATTCCAATCCCATCTGCATTGGCTTTCCCTAGCCTCTACCTTGGAAACTTTCTTCCTGTGTCTGGCAGTCTAGCATTTCAAAACCAAACTTATGAGCATCTGGGCACATGAGGTGTGTGGAAGACATGGTGGTGGAGAATTCACCTTGCGACTTGAAGAGTTCTTGGCCTAAGATACCCAGAAGCATTCTAGTCCCTGCCTCCTTCCACTGACAGTCTCTTCCGTACTGGATGAGCTCATGTTCCAGTTCCTAAAGCCCCTAAATGAATCAAAGAATCAGCCAGCCATGTCCTAGTCATTTTTGTGACCTGGTTCAAAAATATGAGCTGAACCAAACAGAGTCTTCTCACAGGAATTTATAGCTCAGCTGTGGAGAGCTGAGTTGAAAGTCATTTAGACTTATGGGCTGAGACCCCTAAATGGGATCCAAAGGGGGATGTGCAAGCCAAGAGGTCCAGGATTGATTAAACAGAAAATAGTGCAGAAGAGATGAGCGATACCATGGCTCATTCAGTTAACCTTGAATAATGAAATTATAAAGAAAAATGTGTAGGAATACAGTCCACCTAGGCTGGGTCCTGGGGAGACTTGAATACAGTCTGTGACCTGAAAGGTGGTTCTGGATGCACAACAGCTGTACGTTATCTATTACCTGCTGAGCCTTAGTGTCTTCTAGTTGTTCTCCCTCCTGGTGTTCCTCTTTTTCTGAACTCACTTGTGTCTGTTCTCTTTATTCTGTGACTTCAGCTTACTCACTGTATTGATGATGTTTGCTTACTCATGGTTTCTGAATGTTCATTACCTCTGCTTACTTATAACTTCTGTTTATTCATGGCTTATGTATACCCATGTCTTCTGACATAATATGCTTTTCCCGATCTTTTGACTAGATTAAGGCCCTAACATGCACTATTAACTCTTTATATTCAGAAGGTTTTTTTTTTTTTTTTTTTTTTTTTCCGGTACGGGGATGAGGTTAAGCCCAAGGCCTCATGCATGCTTTACAAGCGCTTTACCACTGAACTGCACCTCCAGCCTATTTTTTACTCTTTATTTTGAGACAAAGTCTCACTAAGTTGCACAGGCTGCCTCTGGCCTTGAACTTAGGATCCTCTTGCCTCATTCTTCCACCTTGCTGGGATTACAGGTGTGCCACTGCACCGGGACATTCAGAGTTTTCAAGAGAGAAAATCTGAACTGTTTAACTGCCACGGCCATTTCTAACCATATTGTCTGACAAGGTCCGGATATGGGGAAGAAGGGTTCAAGGAACTCATCTTCCAAGAAATGGACGGGGATGGGGAAAAGGAATATGTGCTTTTTGCTTTCTGGGAATAGGATTACTGCTTTTAATTATTATGTACATAATTACTTCATGTTTAGGACTAACATTCTTACTAATATTGTATTAAATTCTAATGAAATAGATGTTGAAAGAATGGCATGACTGGGGGACTTTGTAAATGAATCAGAGGTAACGACTACCAATTGTAAGGGTGTGTGGACAATATTCTAGTTAAAGCTGATCAGCAATTTCCACCCTGGAACACAAGCATTAAGCAACTTATTAATTAAGCAACAAGCTGAGTTATTAGCCCCTGCTTGGACTGAAGTGGCCCCACCTGTGGTAGCTAAGGTTTACGAAGAAAGTATAGAACAATCAAAAGAATACATAGGCCTGTTCCCACAGTACAAAAGCCTCCCTGACAATTTAGCATAAAAAACTTCATAGAACAATTGTTAAAAGAACAAAAAGAGAAAAATAATGTTCCACTGCTCACAGTATACACAGCATGGGGAGGTGCTTATCTGACTAAAGGCAGACGTTGGTTCCCAGCTAGAGGACAGAGTGGGGGCTATTGTTTTGGTCAGCCTGACCCTCTACTGCCTTATATGGGAGCATATAATGAGCAAGGGGTAAGAATGATAAATAAGGATAGAGTTCAAGTATGCTATTATAACTTGTTGTTGTTAGGTGCCGCCAAGTCGGTGTCTGACTCATAGTGACCCTCATAGGGTTTTCAATGGCTGACTGTTTCGGGATTGCATTGGGAGTGGATTTCCAGGCCCTTCTCCCATTTTTGCGGTGCTGGGAATCAAACTCAGGACCTCAGAGACTGCAGCGCAGTGCTCTACCCACTGAGCTAAATCCCAGCCCTATTATAACATCATTTATGAAAAGCCTGAGAAGAGACAGACCTTCCAGGTGTTTGTTATCTAAAGATAGTAAAGTTTATGCTTTGGCCTATGGGCTATTATGCCTAACAGGTGCTTGTGAAACCTGTTTTCCGTGGATAAATGCACGTACTACTCTTACTGCTTGCATGGCCTAAGCCTGAAAGACTGTGTAAAAAACTGAGATATCTGAATAATAAATGGAACAGAATCACACTGCCTCCGAGTTGCTGTGTCTCTGTTTCCAATTGCCGACTCCTCACCCGCCTTTGGGGACCCCTGGATCCTAGGCTGCAGCTGGACTGCAGCATTTAACCTCTTGTAATCCTTTGGCACAAACTTCCAATGCCAAGCTATGTCACAGCCCTTTTTATGAAATTCATGGTGACCAAAGTGGAGATGCTGTGTGATACCTAGTGTGGTCATGTGTGTTGAGAAACCCAGTGAAGAGGCCAAAGGTGTGTGACCACAGGTTGTGAGGAGGCAGTAAAACCGGAAAGCATGTTACTGCACCCATGCAATGCTATAGCCAGTGGAAAGCATTGAGATTTTCACAATCAGTCTCCACATTTCCCTCCTCAGTATTCATCTTTCTGCTCTTCCTTTTCTTTTCTCCATCTCAGGCCACATCCCAAGCCATATCCATTCACAACTTATAGTTATTTTTTGGAATACATATGCAATGTTGTGTATATTTGCATTTCCTCTTTTTTTTTTTTGAACAATATTTCTCCATCTAATCACCTTTTTTTTTTTTTTGGTTTGGAATTTATTTATTTTATTGGTAATTTATAATGTACAACTTCATGGGTCTCACTGTGACATTTCCATACCTGCATTTCATTGTATATTGCTCATGTTCACCTCCCCCTTACTCATCTCATCATCTTGATGAGAATTAATATATTTCCTCACACTTCCTGGGAACTATTTACCCATGTCAAGCACCACCTACCAATTGAAAACATCCCAAACCTACTAATCGAGCCCACAGACCTCTCTCTTCTTAGTTCAGACTCATACATCCAGCTACTCCCTGGACATCCTACAACATTTGAAACTTAATATTAGTATGCCAAATTTGTCACTGGTACTCCAATTCTCTTCCTACAAGCTTTAGCTCAGTAATTTAAAAAAAATTTTTTTGAGACAAGGTCTTGCTAAGTCACGCAGACTGACTCTGGCCTCAAATTTGCCATAGGCCTCCAGAGTCGCTGGAATTACAGGTGTGTGCGACCACATCCAGTTTCACCTCAGTAATTGGCACTGTCAACAGACTCAGACAGCCAAGCCAGAATTCTGAGTGCAGTCTTGTCTCCTTGCTTGCCTGCATTTCATACAATGTGACAGTTTTACCTCCAGCTTTTCAGCTGGCCGGCTCCTCTCCCCATGAGTACCATCTAAGGTCATTCCCCCAGCTCTCTCCTGAACCATTGGAACTGCTTCCTTCCTAGTCTCTGGTGCCCTCATCAGAACTTTCCTTTCTTTCTGACAACTCACTTCTAAAAGTAAAATTTGTTTATTTACCTGTGAGAGTCTGGGGCACACAGAGGATATTAGAGTCCTTGATGATTTGAAGGGGGATCTGATGCTTCTTCTTTCCATCTGTTGATCTGCTTGCTATTATATGAGAGGCCAAATCTCTATGCTGAGCATATAATCTGAGAAGCTGGACTTTCTGAAGAACAACATGGCATCAGGATTGGAGGAAGACTCATTAAAACCTGCATTATGCAGATACAACTTTGCTTGCTGAAAGTGAATAGGATTTAAAGCATTTACTGGTGAAGATTAAAGAACACAGCCTTCGGTATGGATTTCACATCAATATCAACAAAAATCCTCAAACTGAGTCAGTACACAGCTTCATGATAAATGGAGAAAAGACTGAAGTTGTCCAAGATTTTGTTACTTGGTTCTACAACCAACACCCACAGAAGCAGCAGTGAAGAAATCAAAAAGTGCATTGCACTGAGAAAAGCTGTTACAAAAGACCTCTTTAAAGTGTTGAAAAGTAAAGATTTCACATTAAAGACGAAGGTGCACCCTACTCATGCTGTGATATTTTCAGTCACGTCATATGCTTGTGAAAGCTGGACAATAAAATAAAGGAGACAGGAAAAGAATTGATGCCTTTGAATTATAGTGCTAGAGACAAATATTAAATATACCGTGGACTGTGAAAAGAACCAACAGATCTGTCCTAGGGGAAGTAAAACCAGAGTGCTCCTTGGAAGCAACGATGGCTAGACTGTGTCTTATGTATTTTGGACAAGTCAGGAGGGACCAATCCCTGGAGAAGGACATCATATTTGGAAGAATGGTGAGTCACTGAAAAAAAGAAGACCCTTAACCAGATGGATTAACACAGTATCTGCAACAATAGGCCTAACCATAAAAAAGATCATGTGCATGGGACAGAGAGAAAGAGTGTTATGTTCTGCTGTACATACGGTCATTATGAGTCAAACCCGGGTCAACAGCCCCTAACAACAATGATATTAGTGCTGTGAAGCCACATTTGTGTTTTTTGTTTATTTTTGAGGTACTGGGAGGTGGATGGAACCCAGCACCTCACACATACTTCACAAGTGCTCTACCCCTGAGCTGTATCCCTAGTCCTTTTTTATTTTTTATCATGAGATGGGGTCTTGCTAAATTACACAGGCTGCGCCTGGCCTCAAACCTTTGATCCTTCTGCCTCAGCCTCCTATTTCACTGGGCTTACAGATGTATGCCCTGCACCAGGCTCCCATTTATGTATTACTCTTTCTTTCTTTTTTCTTTTTTTATTTTGTGGCATTGAGGATTGAATCCAGAGCCTTGAGCACACTAGGCGCACTCTCTGCCACTGAGAAACTCCCTCAGCCCTACGTTTATTTTTTAATGAAACTACACCTGTAATCCTGAAATGACGCATAAAACATGAAAGGTTAGGGTTAGAAGAGAAGGAAAGAGTTGTTTTACCTTTAGCAGAGCAGGTGAAATCTACATGCCGGTGGGGATAGTGCCAAGTCAAGCAGACATACCCCATGATGAACCACGACGTGGTGGGTTGCTGCAAACAACTTGATTGCTTAAACCTCTATGGAGGAGAAAGTATGACTCTCAGTAGCCCTCCTGAGTTCAGCCCCGGGTATCTGATTACCAGCTACATTTCATCCATCTCAGTAACTACCTCACCTCCTCTCTTAGGAGAATGGAGGAAACTTTGGGGAGAGGCTTAGTGCAGGGAGCACTATGTACAGCATTAGGGAGTCAGATGACCTTTCATACTGAAACCTGGAGGAGTAAGTACAAGTCTGAATACTGAATGGGGAGGCTTGCTTTCTCTTTCAAACTTCCTACATATTGGTGGGCTCTACCATCCCCTCCCTACCTTTGTTGTTCTTAGGTACCACTGAGTCTGTGTCCAACTCATAGCGACCCTATGTACAACAGGCAGACACACTACTGTTAGTGCTTCTCTGCTACTCATAGGGTTTTCAGTAGCTGATTGTTTTGGGAGTGGGTTGCCGGGTCCTTCTCCCAAGCCTACAGAACCTGGTGTTCCCAGGCGGTCTCCCATCCAACTACCAACCAGGCCTGATCCTGCTTAGCTTCCGAGATCTGATGGGGTTGGACGCCACAATGATATGGCTACTGGCCCTCCCAAACTAGGCAAGAGATAAGCACATCCTTCTCTGGAGCAACTGGATGGTTCCAGAGGAAAGGTACCATAGATTTTTAATATCTGAGTAAACCAAAGAAAGAATTCTTTGCTCATTCTACCCCTATTACCCTAAAGTGAAGTTCGCTTACTGACAAGTCCTCCCATGTACAGAGGATGTCCAGTGCCTATTTTAGTTACCACTACGTGTGTACACATGGCTGAATCAGCAGACACTTTAGAAGAGCCTTTGATGTGAAAGAAGCCAGAATACACAGATACATCATTGTGGTCCTAGAAACCTTACCAGGAACAGACGAAAATATTTATATGGTATATTTTTGTTGTTGTTGTTGTTAGGTGCCATCGAGTCGGTATCCGACTCATAGCGACCCTTATAGGGTTTTCAATGGCTAAATGCTTCGGGATTGCCTTGGGAGTGGATTGCCAGGCCCTTCTCCCATTTTTGCGGTGCTGGGAATTGAACTCAGGACCTCAGAGACTGCAGCGCAGCGCTCTACCCACTGAGCTAAATCCCAGCCCATGGTATATTTTTAGTCATATAATTTTTAACTACATGGGATAAAGAGAAGCTCCTAAAACTTCACAGAAAGAACAAACTACAGAAAGGAAAAAGAAATAGCATTACCCTTCTCAAAGGTAACATAGGAAAGTAGAAAAATTAGTTTTTAAAAAGTGAGTGAAAATTTTCACCCCAATTTTTATTTTTTACTTAGTTTAATTTGAAAATAGAGATCATTTCAGAAAACCAAAGTCCTAAAACAAATGACTCTTTGCATAAGTTAGAAGAGATCTCTTCTAGAAATAATGGGATACTGGCCTGCTGTCATTTAAGGAGTGAGGAGTGTGTTTTCTCACATAATAAATCTGAAGGTAGGCAGTAGATGACGGTGGATGAGAGGTCTGAATGTCAAATACAAGTTTCTGGAATTCTTTTGCCCTTTCTTCTGTTTTTACTATTCATAGTCACCAGATGGCAGCCCAGTCTCAGGCATCACAGCCACATGGAGTCAAGCTGGTGGAGGGTTTCTCTATTGCTGTGTAATAAATTACCACAAACTTAACAGCTTAAAATGACATCCACTTATTTCAAGTTCTGCAGGTGCAGTCCTAGGGCTCAACTGGATTCTATGCCTAGTGACTTGGTAGATGCTGTCGAGTTAGGACCGATGCATAGCGGCCCTATGTACGAAAGATGAAACACTACCTGATACTCTGCCATACCCGGCACTATTGTCGGTGCTTCTCTGCTATTCATACGGTTTTCATTGGCTGATTGGTTTGGGGAGTGGGCTGCTAGGTCCATCTCCCAAGCCTGCAGCACCTGGTGTTCCCTGGTGGTCTTCCATTCAAGTACTAACTAGGTCTGACCCTGCTTAGCTTCTGAGATCTGAGGGGATCGGGCACCACAGTGGTACTACTGCAGGTAAAAGGCATTTAGAATCCCTAATAAACATGACTAAGAAAGAACTTCTCCACTGCACACAACAGTTGAAATGCCAAGAGTATGGAATAAGGAAAGTTGGATGAAAACTGCAAAAGAAAAATGTCAACTTACTTACAAAGGCAAATTCAGCAGGATAGCATCAAATGTCTCAGTTGAAACTTTAAAAGCCAGGAAAGGATGGAATGATATGTTTCATGCCCTGAGAGTAAATAGCTGCCAACCAAAGTTACTATATCTAGCAATGTTATTTTGTAAAATCAGTGGAGAACTAAAGACCTTCCAAGTAAAGCACAAGCTAAAGCAATTCATGACCATTAAACCTACACAGAGATGAAGAAGAAAGCCACAAAAATGAGAGCTTAGGGAAGAATAATTTCATGAGAGGAATAGATGAATGCCACAGACAAGCTGTAGCCTAGGATCCAGGGGTCCCCGAAGGCAGATGAGGAATTGGCAATGGGTAACAGACACAGCAGCTCAGAGGCCGTGTGGATCTGTTCCATTTATTTCCCAGATAGACCAACCTTATATACAGAAACTACAATTCACTAAATCATATGAAAGGTCAGAAAAAGGACAAAGGGAATTGGTAGCATTGATGGATTACAACAAGGTTTTGTCAATAATCATTTCATTAGATTATCACATGGGTGTTACGTGGTGATCAAAGTAAGAGATGAACTTAGAGACAAATTGTGTTTACTTCAAAGAAATGAACTAAGATGACCCGAGCACCTGCAACTATGTTTATGTCCTACAACTAAGTTATTGATTACTCTATTTTAAGTGGGAACTAGAGGCACTGTAATTATTATTAACCACTCTGTTCTTATGTGGGAACTAGGGGCAGTTTAACTATTATTAATTACTCTGTGCTTATGTGGGAACTATGGGTAGTTAAACTATTATTAATGTGTCACCCTATTGAGTCCACAATATGAAAAATGGGTGTTCTAACTTATCAGATTGTTTTGCTTGCTGGAATGGATGTTCTAACTTACCAGATTGTTTTGCTTGCTGGAGGGTCATTGGTATAGAAACTTTGTTTTGTGTTAACTCAAGGAGTTCATGCTGTTGGAAGTCATTCAAGAATTCTTTCATCATAAGCCTGCTAGGGAGATTTTTCAGCTCCCCAATCTGAATCAGCATTGCTCACAGAGCCAGAAGATTATATATTTACATTTATTACTTGTTTTTCATTAATATCTCCCAGAAATTTACCATATGAAGAAAACAGTGACCAATTCAAATTTAGGAAAAAGAAAAGACAAGATTCCAAGTCCCTTTCCATGAAGAGACCTTCTTTTTGAGGTACTCTTCCCCTTTTGGTGGACTTTCCCTTTGAAGGCTTTGAGGTACTTTTTCCCTCTCGGTGGACTTTCCCTCTGATGCCCTTTTAAAGGTACCCTTCCTCATGTGGGGACTCAGTTTACCCATCATGAGTGGAACTGGACCTGGCAAGAGGGCACCTAACAACAACACTTAACCTAGGACTAGAACCAACAGCCAAGTTTCAGCCAATCACAAGCAGCCAATTCATTGCACCATGTTCAAATAAGGGAGATCCCTAACTATGGCCAATCAAATGATTTCTCAACTTTGCTTCTATGTCCTACCAGCATATAAAAGCTGACTGCTGGACAGTTCTCATCTTCTTTGCCCAAATTGACTCTGCTAAATTTAATTCATCTAAAGTTTTTCTTTTAACACTACCTACCAATCTAATGTATATAAAATGATTTCTGAAACATTTTAATTTTTAAAAATAGAACAACACTACTGTGGCTGTTTTTAATAAAAGTACTTATTTTTAGATTTATAGACTGTAATATTTATGGGTAAAATGACAATGTTGAGATTTACTTCAAAATAATCCAGCAGAGGGAGAAAATATGAAAATGTAGGGGAAAGGAGGTAAACAGATGACATGATTAGATATGAGTTGGTAACTGTGGAAGGTCATTGAGGGGCATATGGGGTTTTATTATACTACTCTACTTTTGCATGTTTTTACTTTTCACCGTAAAAGTTTAAATGATGAACAAATGAAAACTAGGAAAGAATCATAGACATGTTCAGCAAACCAGCAGGCTCCTAAGATGAACTCAGGAGAAAATAAAGAACAAACAGTATTAGAACCAAGCAGGAAAAGACCAACAAAATTACAGGAATCAGCAAATACCTCTCAATAATAACCCTAAATCATTTACAATGGATCTTAATTCTCCATTGAAAATATGAGAATGACTGATTAGGCTAAGATGAAAGATTTGACTGTTCTCTGCAATGAACACACTTCATTGGAAAATACACACACAGGCAGACAGTGAAAGGATGGAAAATAATATATCAAGCATGTGGAAGCCAAAAGCAAGGAGGAGTAGCTCTATTCACATCTGATAAAGTAGACTACAAGCCAAAATTAGTCAGAAGAAATAAAGAAGGGCACTGCATACTAATAAAGGGAACAATCCATCAAGAAGATATAACAATTGTAAATATACACACACCAACCATTGGTGGACCTAGTTTCATAAAACAGACACTATTAGACATAAAGGGCCAGATATGTCCAGACATAATACTAGTTGGTAACTAGAATACCCATTTTTATCAATAGGTAATCTAGACAGAAGTCAACAAACTTCAGAGTTAAACATCACCACAGATAAAATGGATTTAGACATTTATAGAATATTTCAGATAATAGCTGTGGAATACATATTCTTCTCAGCATGCTATGAAACTTTCTCCAAAACAGAACACATTTTAGGCCATAAAGCAAGTCTTCACTAACCAAAAACAAAACTCTTTTTTTCCTGGTACTAGGGGTTGAACCCAGGACCTTGCACATACTTTGCAAGTGTAGTACAACTAAGCTGCACCTCCATCCCCTTTTTAATTTTTTTTTTATTGAGACATGGTCTCACTAAGTTACACAGGCTGCCTCTAGCCTCACTTGTGATCCTTCTGCCTCTGCCTCCTGAGATACTGGGATTATGGGGATGTGCCTCTGCACCCAGTTAAAAAAAAACTTTAAACAATTTCTTTTATCTTACTGGATCATAATCAAATAAAGTTAGAAACCAAAAGCAAGAGTAACTGTAGAAACCATGCAAACACATGAAGGTTAAAAATACACTTAAGAATAATCAGTAGGTCATTGAAGAAATCAGGAGAGAATTAAGAAATTCCTAGAATCAAATGAAAATGAAAACACAACTTACTGTAACCATTGGAATATAGCAAAGGGAATTCTATGGGGAAGTTTATCTCTATGAGTGTCTGCATTAAAACATCAGAAATAGAGCTGTGTATAGTGACATGTGCCTGTAAATCCAACCACTCAGGAGGCTAGGGCAAGAGGATAGCAGGTTCAAGGCCAGAGGCAGCCTGCATCACTTAGCAGACTGTCTCAAAAATTTTAAAAAGGGCTGGGAATGTAGTTTAGTAGAGTGCTTGCTTAGTGCGAGGCCCTGAGATCAATCCTCAGTATCGTAAATAAATTACCAACAGAGGTATCTCTAGTAAATAACCTAATGATGCACCTTAAGGTCTTAGAACAATCCAAACCCAAAACGAGTCAACCAAAAGAAATAGTAAAGACCAGGGCAAAAATTAATGGAGACCAAAAGAACAATACAAAGAATTAATAAAACAAGAATTGGTTCTTTGCAATGATAAACAAAACTGACAAATCCTTATCAAACTGACCAGTGGAGGAGACGACTCAAATTAATAAAATTAAAGATGAAGAAGGAGATATTACAACAGCTAGCACTGAAATCTACAGGATCTTTAGGGAATATTTTGAAAATTTATATCCAATAAATTGGAAATTGAACCAAGGGATGTAAACTTTCTAAACAGATCTAAAATAAGCAAGGAGATGGAAGTGGTAATAAAGAGTCTCACGCCAAAGAAAAGCCCAGATTCACTGCTAAATTCTGCCAGACCTTTGAATAACTAACACTGGTGCTCTTCAAATTGTTACATAAAATAGAAAAGGAAAGAATGTTACAAAATTCATTTTACAACACCAGTATTACCCGGATCCCAAAACTAAGTAAGGACAAAACAAAAAAAGCAAGTGCAGACTAATTTTCATGAAAAAAGATACAAAATCCTCAATGAAATACTTGCAAACTGAACTCTACAACACATTTTAAAAGATCTTACACCATAGTCAAGTTAATTTCATTCCAGAGAAGAGACTCTAGCCATGCCCCTCTTTCCAGTCTTGCCTCTCCTAGAGGTCCCATGCTATTTTTTTCAATGAAAAGTCCTGATTTCCCTGGGAAATTAGAAAATATACAAAAAAGGATGATGAAAATTCTCTAGTAAAAGGCTGGCCATACCAGAGATACTCCTCAGTTTGTGGAACAGTTCTACCAAGGGACCCATGTGAGAACGACAATACTAGAGACTTTTTTGGGATGGCTCACTGTCCTCATTTGTTCCATAAATGAACAATGGCTGGCATGTGCCCAGAGCCCCCAGGGACTCAGGAGAGAAGAGCAGCTAATGGACTTTACCAAGCCAGAGGCTATTGGTACCTGCTAGTGTTTGCACCTTTTCTGGATGAGTAGAAGACTTTCTCACCTGGACAGAAAAGGCCCAAGAGGTAACAAAGATGCTACTAAGAGACCTTATTCATAGGTTTGGGCTGCCTTGACTTTGGGACCAGACAATGGATGAGCATTTATAGATAAAATAATTAAAAAACTTACCCAGATGGTAACGATAAATTAGAAGCCGTGCACAGCCTATTGGCCATAGAGTTCAGGAAAGATAGAACACATAAACTGGACACTTAAACAACTGATTAAAAAGTACTACCAAGAGACTCATCTGAGATGGGATCAGGTCTTGCCTATGGGCCTTCTCACAGGGTACTCACCTTGTGAGATTTTATTTGGCTGGCTGCCCCCAATCTTAGGCCAAATAAGAGATGATCTCTGTGAATTGGGAGAGATAACTGCAGAGACAGATACAGGTTTAAGGGACTGCCAAGCAGGACAGCCATGGCTGGGTGCAAAAAATAATGCCTGTAAGTTTAGCAGACCCAGTACACCCCTCCAAACCAGGGGATCTTGTTTGGGTTAATAAAATGAAATCCAACTCCATTGGGGCTCATACAGGACAGGCCTCATACTGTAATCTTGTCCACTCCCACTGCTGTTAAAGTTGTAGGAACAATGTTTTGGATTCATCATAGCCACTTAAAGCCAGCAGCTTCAGAGGGGTGGACTCACTAGTGGGACCCAGAATGTCTGGTGTGACTGACACTACACTGAAGTCCTGCTGCCATATCAGAAAACCAGGAAACCTAGAGCCCTGCTCTGGTCACTCTGGAGGCTGACCAGTGCACACATGGCAGAAGCTTGAGGAAAGCTACAGCCCTGCTCTAGTCACACCGGAAGCTGACTAGTCTATACCCAGCAGAAGCTTAAGGTTTAATGTATGTGGAGCCCACTCTATAAACTGTTAAATGTACTGATTGTGACCTCTTGAAATAAGATAAAAGGGGAACTCCTAGCGAGGTGCTCCCAATGCATATGCTTCACACAATCAGGACCAAAATTACCAAAACATTATTGTTTCATTTTTATTGTAATTGTAAAGGAAGCTATAATGGGACTTGTAGCTATAATCAGATGACTTATTGGATCTGTAACCTAGAAAATTTTCAATTTGTATGTTATGACTTCAAGACCTCACTCTATGATACTTGATTTAAAATCTAAAAATGGAAAATGCTGATTGGTAAGAGAGGTGCTAATGGAGGAGGTGATGGGATATGTGCAGTCAGCCATCAGGAAAGTTATGGAGATTGGGAGCAGACAGTTACACAGATGACATGGAACTTAACCTTCCCAAGGAAGGACTTCCTTCTTCAGAGCAGACCACCACCTAGAACAACATATCTGGGGACTATGTGACTTGGCATTGGAAGAGGATGCCATGTCCCCTGGCATTATTTGAGAACTTATGAGAGGCACATATGATGGTAATCTGTTCATCATTTCTGTTTGTTTTGTCATGCATGAGGCCTTGGGTTCAATCCCAGCACCAAAAATACACACACACAAAAAAAAAAAAAAAAAAAAAAAAGGGAGAGGTAGGATGAGGATGGATGTGTTTATAATAAAACAGAAAAATAATATAAAGAGTAGAAGTAACAATTTATTGTATCCCAAATTTTGTAAGTAACTTATGGGCAGTAATCTCATTCATTTCTGACACAACCTCAGGATGTAAGTGCTATTGTTTTCTCTGTTTCCTAGAGGAAACAGGAATAGATTTAGTAACTTGTTACCAGGTCTCATAAACAGTAAGTGCTAGAATCAGACTTCAAGCCCACACGTTCTGATCTTTGGGTCTGTGCTCCAGCCAGGGCACTCCCCTTGCTGGGTCTCAGCCAGGATGTATCACGGTAAGTTCTGATGGGGCTGGTGTGGGCCTGGAAGCTGGCGGTAGTTCTGGATGCTTGTTGGGGATTTTTAAAATAATATTTTCCAGCTAGGGTCCCTCATGACAGCCTGAGGGGCTGACCCCCAGCTGACCCCAGGGCTCATCCCACTCACTCAAGACAGCCCCTCCCATCGAGTGAGCAAAGATGGCCCCCGGCCAGCTTGACCAGCCTCAACCACCATAATTTTGATTGGCTCCCCTCACCACTGTGCAGGTAGTAACTGT